>APFE031231378.1:0-30556 GCA_000404065.3 Pinus taeda
GTGGGGGAAAAATGAGAAGAATGAGCCTATTTGATATCCTTTTGTCTCAGAAAAAACCTTACTACCACTCTTGAACACAACACTTGTTCATTCACCTGGGTTGGGAAATCCTTTGCCTCAGAGTTGACCAAATCATTGACATTCTTTAGCCGGGTTATGGGAGTCGACTTTGAGTCATTTGTCACCAAACCATCTGTTGTGTCGTTATGTGTTCAAGAGGTCTGTAAATGAAACATCCAACTGCAAAATACCTATCATCCATTGTGTCATCCTTGAGTCAGTCCTTGCAGCAACATTTCTTCAACTTGAACTATGATTTCATGTTGTGGGCTTGCCTGCGACAGGTCGCTTTCTATCGACATCAGCACATTATCTAGAGAGTTGACTTAGAAATCGTCAGTACCTTGGAATCTGCATGCATCAATGGCAGTTTCCTCGCCTTCGACGTCGGTTTTCATCATTGACTTGCGATCGAAGGATTCCATGAAATGTTCGACACCGACTCATTCATTCACATCTCATGGATTGTGCTGGGTACTTTGAGAACCATTGACATTACTGGTGGTCTCTCTCACGCTTGTTAACAGTTTACATCATTGACTGGTATCAAGTGGTTTCTACCATGTTCGACATCGACTCATTTATTCACATGGCTAGAATCGTACCAATTCGGGGAGTAGAGATGAAGACCCTGGATCTAGTTTCCACCATCCAGGCTGCGAGGAGTTTTGTATTCATTATGTTGTAGCCCAATCATAAATAGATGGTTGCGCCCATACTGTGTCTACACGAGTCTATGATTATGATGTATTATGAAATCATTCCTGTATCAAAGTAGTTAGTCTGTTAGTTAAAGTTTTTATCTGAGTATGGGAATGCCTACCTCAGTGATGATATGATCTTATACATGTTTTTTGTGTTGAAAATTGCAGGTTCTGACCGGGCTCTCCACGAGATAATCCTCGAAATGATAAAGTACTTCACCCTTCCTATATGATATAAAACCCTTATCCATTACAAGCTTCGTACTTTAGGGGGCAATCTGTTACACTGAAATTTGTCACATGACTATCTGCAGTTAATATGGCTCCATCAATAGTCATATTATCCTCCTTGTCAAGCCTTATACCTCTGCTCTCCATGTCAAACTTCAAAAAAGAGAGAAAGTCATTAAAAATCATGTTTATCTCTGGGTACGCAGGTTCTCTCAACCTTGCCTGCGTGTACGCATCCCAAGCTCATTGTACCTACGTACTTGTACGCTCTGTAAGTCAAGGGATGGGTGCGTACTCCTGTAAAGGTCAAGCGTGAGTTTCATCTTAAAAAGTTACTTGTGGTCACTTCTAGAGCCTTCTAGAAGAGTGTTTGACGTGTATTGAGCACCTCCAGATGGTTCATGCATCCCTATGATAGAGGAACTTATCCCATCAAGAGAGGAGCTACCCCATCCAAAAGAGGGAGTATCCCATGATGTTGGAACTGAATAACGTACTCTAGAACACTATAAATACAGGCATTGGGCCAGAGGAGGGGAGGTTGAAAGCTGAACATTCCAAAGGGTAGATGCTACTGGAATTAGGACTTCCATTGTAAACTTGTGAGGAGAGATTACCATCCTTGCTTGTTGTCATATTGGAAGTGGGTGAGCTTGTCAAAGTAGAGGAAAACTCTTGCTGGACCCTGGGAGGAACTTGCACAACACCAAGGCTCAGGTTGTAATGGTTTCTTTTTTGTTTCCTTAATACAAATAAGTCCATTCTTCTCAATGATTTGTTGTTAATGAATTGTTTCATATACTCCTTGGTCTATATGTTGAATATGCTTTGTTTTATGGAATATTCAGGTGTTATGTAATCGTTTGATTGTTAGTGTATGCAGGTTTCAAAGTGAAGGAGGAGCTCATCTGGATCAACGAAGCTAGGCTGCTACAAAAAGCGTTGGACCTAAGGTAAGATCGAAAAACACTTGGTTTCTCATAGGATAATGTATATTTAGAGAAGGATTGCTCTTACTTGTTTTGTTTGTCACTAGAGAGTCTTAGACTCCTAGGGAGGTTAGTTTTGTCAGTAAAAATAACTCTTTCCGCATGACATGTCCCTACATCCCTCTTCATCTGCAGAACATTTCCATATTTCCTCATTTCCCAAGAATCTTCCTTTAAGCTTAGTTTTCAAGATCGAATCTAGTTCTTATTTCTTCCCTTGTGCCGATTTTTAGAGTTTAAAAATAGGGCTAGCGCTGAATGGCACAAGTGATCCATTCATCACTCGCGCCGACCCTGTTTGGCAAGTTTTTAAAAATGGAGTTGAAGCTTCCAGCTCTAGAAGCTTCTTGGATGGAAGTCTGGTAAGTGGTTGAGCAAGATAGAGTCAAGAGAGTCTGTTTGGGCTCCTTTCCCCTATTAAGATGGAGCAAACCAAAGGGGATAAGGCCTTTCCCACCATAAGAGGCTCCATTTTCCCTCCATCAAAGCTATATAAACTCTCCATTTCACACCCTCAGCTAGCTAATGAAAGAGCTGAAATAATCTGCAAATCTTGAGAGCCATATTGAGAACCTTAGCCTTCTAGTTTGTGTGTGAAGGGAGAAAAAGCTTGTTGTGTTTGGTTTGAAGCATAAGGAAAGAGGCCTTGAACTTCCATTGTGTTGAGGGTGAATCATGAGATGCTTCTAGAGGTGCTGGAACTAGGACATGCCAAAGGGAACCTACAACGTCAAGGCTCTGGTTGTATTTCTCTTTGAAGTTTTATTAATACAACTAATGGTTTATTTCCTAAATTGAGTGTCATATTGCATTTGATGGCTTAATATTCCTTGAATTTTTAAGTAGATTGAATGCCATTGTATGCTATCATGTTTTTTGTTGTCTCTTGCATGTTTGTTTCAGGTATTTGAAGAAAAGGAATGAAAGGAAGCTGGAGCAAAGAAGCGAGATCACCATCAAGAAGATTAGCGTTCTAAGAGGTAGGCCCTCTTACTAAATTCTAATATAAGGAAGTTTACATTATATTGTTTTGTTTGTGGCTAGACCCACTCTTGGGCTAGAGGGATCACCTCTATCCACAGAGGTGATTTACCTACTCCATGAAAAGGGACCTTTGGAGTATGTGCCTCATGTCGCATCACGCCGGGGCCATGCCAATTTTCATCCAAGCATTGTTTTTCCTCATGTTTCAAGCTTGTGAAAAATGAAACCAAGTATACTCAAGCATAGTTTCTCATGTTTCAAGCTTGTGTAAAAATGAAACCATTCCCACTTTACATCTTGTGATTGTTGTTTTTATCAGTTAATTTCTGCTAGATGAGCCTTGGTTGTTTTATTCCATCACCACCATCTCTTTCACTGATCATTCGAGTATTGTTTTCTACCTTTTTGGGCTCGAGAGCCAACTTTATGAAAAGGGACCCTTGGATTTTTATTTTCTATGTCTTTTTCAAACTCTCTAAACAAGAAAAAGATTTTGAGTTTTACCTTTGTCGGACTCGTTAAAAGATTAAACGACATAGGAATTGTCATTATGATGAGACCAAGATACTCCTTCCTAGGGCTCGTAAAAATTACTAGGATAGATCCATCTGAAGGATGGAATTATATTACAAGCATATGATATCCCCATCAAGCTTGTGTAAAAATAACTAGGGTACTCATCAGAAATGGTGGGGCAAAAGTGGAAGTATTCCAATAGTTGTATTCCTCACTTGAGGCAGCATGTTGCTCTTGAAAATTTACACTCATCTGTTGTTTGTGTTGGGCTTTAGGACATCCTCGCTCTGTCACTTGCCTCCTTGGGTTTTGGTTCATCCATTTTAAACCTCTCATACGATCTATGCCACGTCACCATGACCTTTGATCTTATGATGTAAAATGATTCCAAAATCCAGAGTCGTGTCATCCACATGTTCAAGAGAAGTCTTCCTACCTTTACATTGTCTGATCATATGTCACCATCTTGGATTACTCTCATTCATTTTGTTTCCCATTTCGTGTTGATGATGAAGCATTCATTATGACCTTCCTTCAATAGATCACTTCCTGTCAACTTCAGCTCATTATCCAGGAAGTTGATCTAGAAACTCCCTTCCAGTACCTTAGAGCTTGCATGCCTCAATGGGAAGTTATTCACACTCGATGATAGCTTATCATCACTGGCCTTCGATCGAATTATTTCACAAGTGTTCAAATTTAGTTCCTTATTCACACTTAGTGAATTGTGTTGATAGTGCCCTGAGAGCCATTGACATTATGGGTGGTTTCTCTCACACTTGTTAATGGTTCACATCATTAGTTAGTAATCAAGTGATTTTCTATCATTTTTTACCCCAACACATCTATTAAAGGTCCCTTTTAATGTAAACTTCCTTAGATTAGAATCGAGTAAGAGGGCCTACCTCTTAGAACGCTAATCCGCTTGATGGTGATCTCGCTTCCTTGCTCTAGCTTCCTTTCGTTCCTTTTGTTCAAATACCTAAAAGAAACGTGCAAGGGAAAAAAACAAACATGATAGCTTACAATTGCATTCAATCTACTTAAAAATTGAAGGAATCTTAAGTCATCAAATATAACATGACACTCAATGTAGGAAATAAACAATTAATTGTCTTAATATAACTTCAAAGAGAAATACAATCAGAGCCTTGACGTTGCAGGTTCCCTTTGGCATGTCCAGGTTCCAGCACCACTAGAAGCATCTCATGATTCACCCTCAACACAATGGAAGTTCAAGGCCTATTTCCTTAGGCTTCAAACCAAACACAACAAGCTTATTATCCATTCACACACAAACTAGAAGGCTAAGGTTCTCAATATGGCTCTCAAGATTTGTAGATTATTTTAGCTCTTTCATCAGCTAGCTGAGGGTGTGAAATGGGGAGTTTATATAGCTTTAATGGAGGGAAATGGATCCTCTTATGGTGGGAGAGACCTTATCCCCTTTGGTTTTCTCCATCTTAATAGGGTAAAGGAGCCCAAACAGGCTCTATCGACTCTATCTTGCTCAACCATTTACTAGATTTCCGTTCACGAAGATTCTAGAGCTAGAAGCTTCGACTCCATTTTTAAAACCTTGCCAAAACAGGGTCGACATGAGTGATGAATGGACCACTTGCACCATTCGGTAATAGCCCTTCTTTTAAACTCTACAAATCGGCGCAGGGGAAGAACTAAGCACTAGCGTTGGTCTTGAAAACTGAGCTTGAAGGAAGATTCCTGGGAAATGATGAAAGAGGAAAATGTTTAATAGATGAAGAGGGATGTAGGGACATGTTCTTCATGGTAGGGAAACATATGAGGGTCACCATAGAGGTCCTCCAGGATCAAGGAACGGGGAGTACAGGGACAGTGACACAATGTTATGTAATAAGATGTCGGAGGGGATTCTCTTCCATGGAATGCATAGTGGTTATCTATCACAACCATACCCTGCCCTCTGTTCTGCGAGTTTGAATCTGAGCATGAATTCAAGGATAAATGTTGGCAATTCTCTCAAAGAGGTGGTCTTGGGCATAATCATTTGGGATCTTGTTTCACTTCGGGAGGTTCTGGATGTGGGGTAATTTTTGGTGTTGGGGAAAGTAGGTTACTTAGTAGACAATTCTAGTATCACATCAACTGTGGATATTTCCCCTTTTTGTTTGGGGAAAGTAATAATTTCTTGTTTAATTTTCATTATTGTTTAACATTTTCTTGGTAGAATCTCTTTAGCGATGTTTGGATCGTTATGGGGTTTGGTCGGGCTGGCCATAGAGGTTGGTGAAAATATAATTATGGATCATTCCTTTCTCTTTGTAGTCATTTATCTCTAGATGGTAGGTGTGAAGTCAAGTTGTGAGCTCTCAAAATTTCATTCTATGGGGAGGGGTTCAAGAGTCTGTTGCTAGGTAGGGGGCCTGTAGGAGTATTGGTTGGTGGTGTTTTTTGTTATACTGGTTCTACACAGAGGGGTCATTGGATTGATGCATACTGGAGATTGAAAGGTGTTTGTATTTTCGCCAGTGGAAATTTTGACAATTAGCCATCTGCATGGGGAGTAGGTTGGTCAATTGGTGAGGTGTATTGGATCTTTTAGCAGTTATTCGTCCTGGTAGGAATTTCGCTGGATTGAAATTTTTGTGTGGGCTGAGTGTAGTTGTTAGTTAGAGCACCATGAAACACCATCGAGGATGGTCTCAGAAAGGTACTATTCCTCATGGCCAAGGCACAACACACCGAGTGGAGCATAGGATGATGGGGATGAGGTGGAATAACAACCTTCCAAATCGCTTTGACGAGTATACCTACCTTTATACTTTGATTCTATAGAAGTGTAGATATGCCAGGTTTTAGTAGTGGTGGATGCGTTTCCTCATGACCATCGTGATGATTGCAACGAGGTCATTACCTTTATGAATGACCTCTAGCACAATCGGTGGCATGCGATGGATTGGTTGTTCTCTCTTCGTCGAGGACAAAATTGACTCTAGGAGAGGTTGGACAACTTTGAAGGAAGGATGGCTCATATGGAGGCACAAGTCCATGAAGCCTTTTGTCAACCGCAAGGAAATGGTCTAGATGGCCTGACTCCAAGTAATATTGTTGGTTAATGATGACTATGGTTTTTATTTTGATCCTTGGTATTTTTTTATTTCTCTAGGCAATTTGTTTATGATATTTAAGCTTCCTTTTGTTATTGTTAGTGTCTTTTTTCCATTATCATTTGGCCAATAAGTTTGGTAGGAATGAGGCAAATGGTATTTTGAAACTAAACTCCTCACAAAGTAACTTTCTTATGAATTACTATAATGTGGTGATTTACACAAAATAAAAATTATAACCCATTTGTGTGTGTGTGTGTGTGTTGAATGACTACCATACATAACCACCATAAAACAATGATGTAGATGCATATGATGAACATAATTTAGGGCTATAAGAATTTTTGGATAGTATAATGCTCAACAAGATTCAAGAGTAAGGTGTGGCTATACAAGTCGATTTGGGTGATGATGCTACATATCTAGTGACTAGATTCAATGTCATCTCCTTCAAGGTGTGTTTAAACTATGTTATTTTGTGTTAATATTAACAAATAATCTCCTTTCTATCTTGGTGATTACAAATATGAAGTGTATGTTTGATCCAAAATGGATCTTAAACCCTCTAAACCTCTAAGTCTTCAAATATCAGAAAACACTATCTCATGGAAAAACACTAAGAATTGGCAAAAAACAAAGTAAAGTGAAGGTTGAAGTACCGTTGAATTGGAGCCGTTGGATCGGACCAATCAATGGCCCAGATTAAATCGGGATATCCCATTGGAGCGGGCCAATGGAGTATATCGGAGGCAGCCTTGTGGGAATTGTGATCGCGATCCAGTGACTTAATGCGGACCATTGATCGAGCGCACAGATCAACGACCGAGATTACAATATCGCATCATAGATTTCCAAAGGGAGGAATTACCGCAGGCCCAGAGACTCAGCGCTATGCGATTGTGACTTATTGCATCGCAAGAATATATGGGAATGGACCATGGCTTGTGGCATTGCGAAGGGTCGATATGCAATACGTCGATATCAGTGATCGACAATCTATGATCGGGTAGCACAATACAAAGGGGTTGTTGACATGCGACTTGCGATTGCGATCAAGGTGGACCCGACAGGGTTTATAAATGCGGCTCTATAATATTTGAGCTCCGATATAAAAGCGTTTGTCGAGCTTTTTCTGTGTATTGGTGTATTTCTGTTATAAAACCGAAATACAAAGGAGACATGGCATATGGCACTACAGCGATAAAACACGGACCTGAAAGGATTTATGAATGCAAGTTTATGTTATTTGGGTTTCGTGGAAAATAGTATTTTGGGCGGGCTTCAGGAGGTAAGTGGTATTGGATGGGCTCCACCTGATCCCATACACTAACTGACATGTAGCATGCAACAAGGAGAGAGAAAACCACTTTTTTGGGCGAGTAATCTCTGTGCACGTAGGCCACCCGAAATGGTTGTCAGCCGTTAGATTGGGAGATTCTGGATCAATGGTGGATGATGAACGAGCTGTTTTGCAGAACCGACGATGTTATAGATGCGAGTCTATTTTCCTTTGAGATTTGGCTTAGTCCTTTCAGACGGATTTTTCATGTATTTCTTTGTATTTTCGATAAAATGAAATAAGGCCCAAATATGTATTATATCGAGGGATTTGTGCGGAGGAAGACCGAATGGTCAGTTTCATCGCGCCCACCGATCCTTCCATTTCTAAAAGAAATTGTTCATGTGCCTTAAGCGTTTTTAACAAAACGTGTCCACACCGAAAAGGGAGGTGAACATACAGGGCTGAGAGGCTTAAAAACCACTCTGTGGCAGACAAAAGAAGTAGAAGAGAGTGGAAGAGAAAGCAGAAGATAGAGAGCAAGAGGGAGCAGCTGTGTACTCTTGTAGACTTGAGGATTTCAAGGGAATTCCTGTGTTTTTTCACTGTTGTGTTGAGACTCTAGTCAAGCTCACACTTGTAATTATCTGCTCTTGAAGACATAATATAGAGGTTGACACTAAAATCTTGGACCAGGAGATGTAGCCAGGGGGTCTGGTGAACAACTTCATTATTTTGCTTGTGTTGATGTGTGATTGTTATGTTTTCTAATTCCTCATTGTCTATATTATTCGAATCTTTCCAATCCGTTGCACTATATGATATAGGCATTCTTGCACATGAGTCTATAATACCTTAATATTGATTTAAGATCTCATTTTCAGATCAAGTGGTATCAGGGCATTTGGTTTTGGTTTTGTTAAGGAGAAGGAGAACTTGTTGAGGCTAATCCAAAGATTGGAAGAGCTTATTCTCATAGAAGAATGGCAGAAGAAGATCCACTGGGATCAAAATCTCAATTCATGGACAGTTTTATGGCCATGCAAGCCATGGTGGAAGAGACGTATCTAGAATTTAAGAAGGGTCAAGGTGGAAGCACTTAAACACCTAAAATAGATAAAGGAGAAAAGGAAATTTTTCTAGTTGCCCCTCTAGAAGGCAAAGGGAAAGGGGAAATGCCTCTCCACCATCTCCTCCATCATCACCTTCATCATCCTCATCATCTTCTAGCTCTTCTAAGAAGAAGAAGAAAACTTCCTTAATAAAATTAGGTTTGAAGTTTGATTTTCCAATTTATGATGGAGAACTCAATGCAGAAAAGCTAGATAATTGGATAACACAAATTGATGTATATTGCAGGGTACATAAAGTTGATTCTGGAAGGAAGAAGATTCAGCTAGCTAGCCTTCGACTTGGAGGAACTGCACTAGTATGGTGGGAAGGCAAGATACACGCTGATCTGCAAAAATATGGTAAAATCATTTCTACCTGGAATGAATTTGTTTCTGCTATCAAAAAACAATTCTATCCTTTAGCTTACATGTAGCAAGAAATGATGAGTTGGCAAACTCTTCGTCGGTTGAAGGGTCAGAGTGTACAGAGTTATACTTAAGAATTTATAAAGAGAGCTTTAACTCTAGGTATATCATTATATTCACTTGAGACTTTATTGAAGTATATAGGTGGTCTTCATAGCTATTTAAAGCATACTATTGTCATGTTTAATCCCACTAGCTTAGATGATGTATCAGTTCAAGCCACACATCTAGAAGCTAGAGGTAAGAATGTAAACCCAGAGGTTGGACTGAAATGGAAGGAGAGGAAAGTAAACACTGTAAAGAAGGATAAACCTTCATGCAAGAATTTGCAAGAAAGAAGGACACGATGAGGCACACTGTTGGCTTTTGCATCTAGAACGAAGACCTAAGAAGTTTGGTGGAAGGAAGAAAAATAATGTTGCAGCTATTCAGCGGGACTTGGAATCAGATTCAGGCGATGAAACAATAGTTATAGCCACAGGTATTAAAGGTAAAGATTCTGAAGCATCTACAAGTAATTCTGCACAATCTATTGATAATGAAAGTAATGAGAGGGAAAGAAATGAGCTTTTTCATATTAGAGTAATTTCCAAGCATAATAAGATTGATACTTTATTTGATAGTGGATCAAAAATAAATTTGATTTCTGAAACAATTGTAAAGAAGTTGGGTTACAAACAAAACCTCATGAGAAGCCATATCCATTAGGTTGGGTGTGTGATAAAACAAAGCTACAAGTAACAAGACAATTTAAACTTAGGTTTGCTATTGGATCAACATTTGTAGATGAGGTTGAGTTAGATATAGTTCCATTGGATATATGTGGTATTATTTTCGGAAGTCCATAATTGTATGATAGAAAAGCTATTTTCTATAGAGCTGAAAATAAGTATCAACTGACTAAAGATGGAATATAATATATTGTAAGAGCTCATAAACTCAAAGATAACTATTTGCTCATAAACTCAGGACAGATGAAAAGAATTGTGAATTCAAGTAAGTAGTTTTTACTAATGGTTGTAAAGGCAAAGGATCCTAAAAAATCCAATGCATTTGAAGGCTGTGATTCTAAACAGAAAGTTGATTTAGTTAAAGTTGTTTTAGATTATGATGTCCTATTTCAAGAACCTAAAGTTCTGCCACCCAAAAGGGAAATAGTACATGATATTTGTTTGCAGCAAGATGCTCCATTACCTAACATTGGAATGTACAGGTTGTCAGCTTTAAAGAATGCAGAGATAAAGAAGCAGGTACAGGATTTGCTCGATAAAGTGTTTATACGACCAAGCACATCACCATGTGGATCTCCAATCATGCTGGTGAGAAAGAAAGATGGTTCGTGGAGAATGTGCATTGATTATAGAGCACTAAATAAAATAACGATCAAGAATCATTATCCTCTTCCTCGTATTGATGATTTATTAGATCAATTGAAAGAAGTAGTTTAATTTTCTAAGTTAGACTTGTGAAGTGGTTATCATCAGGTCAGAGTTGCAGAGTAGGATGCATGGAAGACTACTTTCAAGACAAAGCAAGGACTGTATGAATGGTTGGTGATGCCTTTTGGCTTAACTAATGTACCTGCTACATTTATGAGAGTTATAAATGATGTACTCAGACCATTTATTGATGACTTTGTAATTGTTTATTTAGATGACATTCTTTTTCTTAGGAAGACATGGGAAGACCATGTAAAGCATGTAAAGCAGACTTTAGATGTTTTAAAAAGAGAAAATATTTATGTAAAACTGTCAAAATGTGAATTTGGCAGGACATCTTTAAATTATTTGGGTCATATTGTAGGGGTGGTGAATTGAAGATAGATCCCTCTAAGGTTGAAGTCATTGTGAATTGGCCTAAACCCGAATCTGCTACAGAGGTTAGGAGTTTCCTAAGGGCAACACAATACTGGGGAAAGTTTATTGCTAAATTTTCTTTGATTACATCTCCATTACATGCTTTAATAGGATTGAAACATGTGTTTCAGTGGGGAGGAAAACAATAGAAAGCCTTTGACACCTTGAAAGAGAAAATCAGTACAACACCAACACTAGGATTGCTAGATCTTCAACATCCATTTGAGATTGAAATAGATGCCAGTGACTATGCCATGGGAGTAGTGTTGATGTAACACAAAAAACCCATATGCTATCATTCTGAGACATTTACTTCTGCAGTAGTTAATTATCCCACATATGATAAAGAATTGTATGCATTAGTACAAAGTGTGAAAAAGTGGAAACATTACCTAATGGGTAAAGAAACAATCATACATACAGATCATCAACCACTTCAATATTTGCACTCACAAAATAAGTTGCAATAATCAAGGCATTATAGGTGGATGGGTTTTCTACAACAATTTCATCTTGTCATCAGATATAAGAAGGCATACACAATAAGGTTGCAGACGTGTTATCAAGACCAATCATAAATGCATCTACTATACTTAAGCATAACTCAGTAATGCATGAAAGTTACATTGAACAATATGCTCAAGATGTAGATTTTAAAGATGTATATGCAACTTTAAGTCATGGCAAGCAAGTAGAAGAATTGGATTATTACGTAAAGGACCAACTCTTATATCATTTGGGAAAGTTATGCATTCCACAAACTGAGAGAGTTAACATAATTCGAGAAGCACTTACTTCTCTTATATCAGGTCATTTTGGTGTAAGTAAAATAGTTGCACAATTGCAAAGGTTCTATTATTGGCCAAGAATGCATGAGACAATTTCTAGATATATCAAAGGATGTACAATGTGTGCTACAAGCAAACCAAGTAATAGAAAATTAGGCTTGTACACTCCACTTCCAATTCCTTCTCATCCTTGGGAAAGTGTTTCCATGGACTTTGTTGGGGGATTGCCGATGTCTATGAAAGGTCATGATTATTTGTATGTTGTTGTGGATAGGTTCAGTAAAATGTGTATTTTGATACCATGTAACAAGCAGGTTACAACTGAACGAATAGCAAAGCTATTCTTTCAGAATGTATGGATTCATTTTGGGTTACCTATTTCTATTGTATCTGATCAAGATTCTCAATTTGTTGGGAAGTTTTGGTCAAGTTTATGGGGACACCAGGTTGAAGAAGAGCACAACATTTCATCCACAAATAGATGGTCAGACAAAAGTGGTCAATAGGACAGTGATTCAGTTGCTCAAAGGCTATTGCAGCAAGCATCCCAAGCTTTGGGATGGGAATTTGTGTTATGTGCAGCATGCTTACAACCATGCCAAACACTCTTCCACTCAAAGATCTCCTTTTGAGACATGTTTTGGTTTTATACCAAAGTATCCCTTGGATTTTGTCTTTGGTAAAGACATAGCAGTTGATGGACACAGTGATGTGGACAAAGCAACCAAGTTCATTGAAAAAATCCAGGAAATTCACTAGGTAGTACAGGAACAACTGGAAAGAAGTCAAGCCAAGTATAAGGCAAGGCATGACAAGCATCGAGTTGAGCATAGTTTTCAAGTTGGTGATCAAGTCTAGTTGTACATCAGTAAAGACAGAATGCAAGGTGAAGGTAAGAATCTAAAACCAATAAGGTATGGACCTTTCAAGATACTTCATAAATTGGTGAAAATGCTTTTCACCTTGATTTGCCAGCTTATATGTAGATCTATTCAGTCATTAATGCAGAAAACTTGAGATTGTATGAACCTTCATTGATTGAAGATCCTGAAGAGCAAAGTCAGTTGCCTTCTATTGAGGATCTGTTGCCTGAGTATCTCAATGAGTTACAGGAAGACATAGTTCTAGATAGGAAGGTGAGAACTACGTGTCAAGGGGATGTTGAGTACTTGAGAGCTGGGCTCAAGGGTTCAAATCCAAGCAAGGCATGATGGATAAAACTTAAACAAGTGAGGGAGCTATATCCTCACTTGATCGATGCCTAAAAACCAACTTTTGGTGGTCCAAACACTTTTCAATGGGAAGGCATGATCCAAAATGGATCTTAAACCTCTAAACCTATAAGTCTTCAAATATTGGAAAACACTATCATATGGAAAAACACTAAGAATTGGCGGAAAATAGAGTAAAGCGAAGGTTGAAGTATCGTTGAATCAGAGCTGTTGGATCAGACCGATCAACGACCCATATTAAATCGGGATACCGCATCGGAGCAGGCCAGTGGAGTGTATCGGAGGTAACCTTGTGGGAATTGCGATCGTGATCCAGCGACTTAACGTGGATCGTTGATCGAGTGCGCAGATCAATGACCGAGATTATAATATCGCATCACAAATTTTCAAAGGGAGGACTTATCGCAGGCCCAGAGACTCAACGATATGCAATTATGACTTATCGCATCGCAACAATATATGGGAATGGACCACGACCTGTGGCATTGCGAAGGGCCGATATCGATGATCGACAATCGACAATCGAGTAGCGCAATACAAAGGGGCCGTTGACATGCAACTTGTGATTGCTATCAAGGTGGACCCGAAAGGGTTTATAAATGCGGCTCTATAATATTTGAGTTCCAATATAGAAGTGTTTGTTGGGATTTTTCTGTGTATTGGTGTATTTCCATTATAAAACTAAAATACAAAGGAGACATGGTATATGGCGCTACAATGATAAAACATGGACCTGAAAGGATTTATGAATGCAATTTTATGTTATTTGGGTTCTGTGGTAAATAGTATTTCGAGCGGGCTTCGGGTGGTAAGTGGTATTGGATGGGCTCCGCCTAATCCCATACACTGACTGACACGTAGCTCGTAGCAAGGAGATAGAAAACCGGTTTTCCGGGTGGGTAATCTCCGTGCATGTAAGCCACCCGAAATGGATGTCAGTTGTTGGATTGGGAGATTGTGGATCAACAGTGGATGATGAACGAGCTGTTTTGTAGACCCGATGATGTTATAGATGCAAGTCTATTTTCCTTTGAGATCCAGCTTAGTCCTTTCGGATGGGTTTTTCATGTATTTCTTTGTATTTCCGATAAAATGAAATAAGTCCCAAATATGTAGTATATCAGGGGACTTGTGCGGAGCAAGACCGAACGATCAATTTCACCACACCCACCGATCCTTCCGTTTCTAAAAGAAACTGTTCATGTGCCTTAAGCGTTTGTAACAAAATGTGCCCACACCGAAAAGGGAGGTGAACAAACAAGGTCGAGAGGCTTAAAAACCACTATGTGGTAGACAAAAGGAGCAAAAGAGAGTGGAAGAGAAAGCATAAGATAGAGAGAAAGAGGGAGCAGTTGTGTACTCTTGTAGACTTGAAGATTTCGAGGGAATCCCTGTGTTTTGTCACTATTTTGTTGAGACTTTAGTCGAGCTCACACTTGTAATCATCTGCTCTTAAAGACATAATATAGATGTCAACACTGAAAGCTTGGACCAGGAGATGTAGCCAGGGTGGTATGGTGAACTCCTTCATTATTTTGCTTCTGTTGATGTGTGACTGTTATGTTTTCTAATTCCTCATTGTCTATATTATTCACAATCGTTTCGATTCATTGCACTAAATGATATAGGCATTCCTGCACATGAGTCTGTAATACCTTAGTATTGATTTAAGATCTCATTTTTAGATCAATGTTTGAGCTTACTGATGAGTGATGCACCATATAATATCACAACCAAAAAACTTCTATGTGTTTTACCAAAGGATTGTGGGAAGGAATCAATTATTATCCCCCTAAAAATACTAGAAAAGATAAGGCTTGAGTGCATTGGTGGCATGCTACACATATTATATGTAATACTCTTGTCTTGACCCATGAATTATAAATGAATATGTACCTATGATACTTAGGCTAGTGATCTCATACATGTTAATTGTGCTAGTGAGTCAAGGACTACTTTGGGTCTGGTGTACCCATGTGCATATGTGTTTTAGGCTAATGTTCCTTTGTTTAATGGACAATCCTAGGTGGATAAGATATTGTCAAAGTAATCCTAAGTTAAAAGTGCACATGTTTTAACTTAAGTCCATAAATTGACTTTAGGAAGTGTTAAGTGTCAAAATAGGGACATGCACATAAAAGTGAAGATTGTTAGTGTCATTAGACATAGACATTACATCATCTTACTGGGGGAGGTGATTGGAATCCATGGAAGGGAAACAAGGATGACCCTATGACATGATCGACCTTAGGTAAAATCCAAGGGAGATTCAGGGTAAAGGGAATAGGTTTTGTGGCCTGAGGTGAGAGGGGTAACTGGAGACCTATGAGGTAGTTGGAACTCCTGGAAACCATAAGGCTTTGGAACATCCATGGCTAACTGATTTGGACACCCTTGACTGGTAGGGGAATGATCCAAGGGAATGCTGGCACAGAGAAGGTGGTGCACTACCTAAGTTGTGGGGATGATGGCGGATGTTAGGCTGTTGTTTGGATGTTGATAAGTTTGGTACCTTGACCTAGTTATGTATGGTATTGGTATGTACTTGGGTTTAGGTAAGCTACTTCCCTATGGAGTCAAAGCCCCAACTCAGGGGTGACCAACTATTGAGAGATTATGAACAATGTGGTTTATGGCTGAGTGGAATGTATAAGGTCTACAGTTGGTTGGTGCTTCCTTTAAAAATAATAGTGTTATTTTTATGTTTAAGTGATCTAATAGAATTATACATATTATTTTCATGTGCTATGTGTTAATAGTAATTTAAATGGTGTTATTATGCAATTATATTCATGTATATGAGTGTATTCCACAGTATAATGGATTAGTTATACTTAACCATTGTTTTTTTTTTCTGGGCCAATGCTAAACTAATTATATTAAGAAAGTAGAAAAAATATGTACAAGAGGGCAATGCCTCTGAGAGCAATTTAACAGCTCTCTGTCAAGTTTTTCCATACAAAATCTGCCCTGCTTAGAAGGGAGGACCTGATAGCAATACTTAAACTGTTCAAAACTGTAACAGACAGTGACATAATAGCTATCTTCAAAAGAGCGATTCCAGACTAGAGATTTGTACAAAATAGCTTGGAATTTTAACAAAAACAGAGGCATAATCAAAGTAAACAGAGCAAAGGTGCCTGCAAGACTGGAGAGGTCGCTGGCTTGATAGCACCTCGTCATGGTTGCTGCATACGGGGCTCTTCTCCCGAACCGTGCATTGGTAGCAAAACATATCAAAAAACAGACTCATAATCACCAGAACCGATGTCTTAGACCTTACCCGCCTTGCCTTGATTGTCATTTGTGTTTTTGGAGCCTTCCGCCTGGTCCTCTGCAACCCTATGCTCTGCCTCCCATTCTGCTGCTTCCCGTTCTGGGTCTGGTTCGTATACCACTTCCATACCAGCCGGTATGTCCTCAAGCCTATGAATTTCTGGCGGGAGTATTGGGTAGAGGACATTGCCGAAGACGTGGCCAGGTTCCTTGCCATGCTCTGGAGCTTCCGTTGCTTGGAGGGGTTTCACCGAATGCTGAACCAAGTTTGTAATTTCCATGTCCATTATACTGCCAATTTCTCGGAGGACCTCATTCTGTTCTTCCGATTGAACGCCAGTACTTTCCTCTTCGAGCCTGCTCTGTGAGGAAGGGAGGTAAGAACTGTCGTCCTCGCCTCTGCTCTGAGAGGAATTGTTTGTACTTGTCTCCTTCTCATATGATACCTCCCTTCCACTTTCTTCCTCTTCGTCTTCTTTCGCGAAGACCACTGTGATTAACGCTGAGACTATAGGCCTGTTAGTGCGTCGGTGGTACTTAAACTTGACTGTCTGCACCGTATTGCTGATGTCGTTACCTGAATCCTCAGACCCAGGAGAGCTAGGCGAGGCATAAGCCAGCGGGGAGACACGCCGCGGGCTGTGAACTCCTCTGCCTCCAAGATGCTCCCTCTGACCGTGGTTCCGCCCACGGCGTGGCGTGGCGCGATACCTGGGAGCCATCTCAAGCCTATGTTGCTCCGACTCTGTTAATTACTGACCCGAAACTTCAGGCTTTGCCTTATTCCCCTTCGCCTTGGGGAATTGAGATGTTCTTACCTCCGAGATGTGCAGAATCAGGAAGGAGCCTACCTCAATCTTCCCTCGATACTGTAAGTAATTTTGCTTCCCTGCCCAGAGCCTGGGTTTGCGCAGAGGCTTACCCACTCCAGCACCCTCCTTCTCCCTCAACAAACATCTATTTGCGTGCTGAGTGGAGCAGCTATTCCGCGCCTGTTCAGACAGGCAGTTCTTCATTAACCTTTCGCGCCTGGTCATTCTTCCGGTCCCTATGTAAATTCCTTGTGACGGCAGACGGTGAGAATGGCATTGAATGCCATTGATATACTTAACCATTGTTACATAAAATGGATTAAAGAAATAATTGTAGAAAAACTAGGTTATATGGGTATTTATACACCCTAGTAGGTGGTTGTAGGCATTACAAAGTGGTACCAAAGATAGGTTGCAACACTCGGGCCATATGTATACAACTATGTCTATAGAGGAAAATTGTAGGTTGTAGGGAAACTATTTGATAAAAATTTGTAGAGAATGGACATGGATGGAATTCTCAATTTCTATGAAAGTTAGAGTATGAGATACACTAAAAATGATATAGATAAAAGTCAATTTGATGGTTATCGACTCAGAACTAGCAAGGTAATGGGTAAATTATAGTAGTTGAGTTTCCAATTTCGTGCAGATGGGAAATATAGAAAATAAATCTTATTGATGGAATATAAATTACAAAAATAAAAATAAAAATAATTCCATATTATGACATTAGTAGTGAGGTGGAAATATGAGGTAAAGGTTGATTCGACATCTGGTGGAGGAAAAGTGCTAGATAGGTGGCACAATTGAATGCCATCAGAGACCAATGGTTTGTTAAACCCCCATGCACCTTCAAATATGGTATCAATATAAGCCATTTGTCTGCTTGGAATTCAACGATCATATCCATTAGAATGAAAATTCATGTTCAATTATGCATAGGTTGGGAATCTAATATGGATCAAGGCCATTGGATTAGGTATATCATGGCCATTATATCCATCAGAAGTGAAGCTTCGTATTAACCAACATACACGTCGAAAACTAATGTGAGATTTGGAATTTTGGATAGGGGTGAATCATAGCCATCTAAATCTATTACAAGTGCAACTTCCTATTAATTAGTTCATATGTTGAAACCCGATAGAGGATGTGGATTGTTGGATGGGAGTGGATCATGGTCATTAGATCCATTGGAGGTGCAACTCCCTTTTAACCTTTACACATGTTGGGATTCAATGTCATATTTGGGTCATCAGATCAAGTGGATGATGGCCATTGGATCTATGTTACAAGTATGTTTTTTTTACCTTTGTTAATGTTCCAATCTCCTTGTCTTAGCTAGTATATCAAATCCCTTTGATGAAACTATAAAACATTGAATAGGAATTAGCTCATGGCTACTACTATGTACATATTGGCCTGATCTAGTTCAAAAAAAATTCTTTGGTTCACTCTACTTAATGTTTCATGTCTCTCTTTTGTCATAGAATCTTGTCACAACAGATTCACAGATGCCATACTTGGAGGTTTTGAGGCCCCTCTATATAATGACCTAGGCTTGTTTGGTCCTTTATTATACTATGTTACCAAGTCTCTTTAAGAGACCCTCATATTAATGAATTACTACAAGTATACATCCAAATTTATGGGTTTAATATTAACTCTTGTTCTAAGATTCCAAACTTCATACTATTGGTTTTCTCTGATTTCTATCTAAAAACATGCTAGCTCTCAATCCTAAACTACTTAATCATGTACATCGTGAAGGCATGGCGGTTGGTTCTATAAATCCTCCTCCCATAAACCTCACATTTTCAAAACTTACTCTTCCTGAATGGATACATACATACCAAACATTAAGCTAAAAATAGCTTTTAAAAAGTGAACCCTGAAAATTGCAAATTGTTGAAACGACTACTGGTCCAGTATTTAGACTACGATCTACTTCGTCTCAAACTCTAAGACATGCTCTTGAATTGCTAAGATTAGGATGATCAAAATCCAAAAAAATATACCTCTATTTTTCATAAATATATTTCTAATTGTGATCTTAGATCCCATATATAGTCACATTACTCCCTTCTTCTACCTGTAAATATTTGTTGGAAGCATCTCAAGCCTCTTCTTCATCAAGATTCTCGCCTCTTGCATAAAAGAAAGATTTTGAAGTTATAAAATATGTTTTGTTCACTCCCTCTACATTGGTTGGTCATAATGGGTAGCATTCAAATTGTCTTGAATGTATTCAGATAATAATTCTAACCAAAGACATGAAGATGTTGCCTAGTGCCCTTCCTAGAGAGAAGTAAGGTGAACGAAGAATATATTTTCAAGGAAGAAAACTTGGTTTGGCGAATTTTACCCCAAATTTTGCATATGGAGTACTATTGTTAAATCTTGAATTTTAGAATTATAAGAAACCCTCATAAACCCTTATGAACTTATCAAGTTGCAAAATTATAACAATTATTAACCTCTCTATCTTGCACAAAA
The DNA here is from genome assembly GCA_000404065.3 of Pinus taeda. Taxonomy (NCBI): domain Eukaryota; kingdom Viridiplantae; phylum Streptophyta; class Pinopsida; order Pinales; family Pinaceae; genus Pinus; species Pinus taeda. The sequence goes on from APFE031231378.1 coordinate 19,851, forward strand.
TATTGATCATCTGGCCCAAGATGTCATTGTGAGAAAATAACATCTTGCTTGATTACATTCCATTTTAAATGTTCTCAATGAATTACAAAATCAACATTAAGAAAGTATAGGGTATTTACGAAATAAATTGGTTATTATTATGTCATCCCTTACAGATTTGAAAGACAATTTTCCATCCATCAAGTCAGCTTCTCCTCTAGATGACATCAATTTTGAACAAAAAACCTTCAAGATACATTATCCTTCTGAGGATTCTAAAATTTTAGTTCTAATGCCACTAAGTCGATGCTAGGAGAAGACAAAAAAATCTATTATGCAATAGATTTACCTAAATAAAAATTATTTCTCTTAAAATCTGGAATACCCTAGATAAAATGATAGAGCCTATAAAAACTAAAGGGGGAGGAGAATATTCTATAAAACATGAACATACTGGATTTGAAAATTTTGATATTAAAATTCCTAGAACCACAAACCAAGATAAAGTTCAAGAATGGTGTAAAGTTAAACTTGGATCTAGTTCCAAAAGTCCTTACGATCCTTTTAATACAAATAATTATCCTAAATGGAGAAAATAAAACTAAGACCCTAATATTATTATTAATTTGAATGGAAAATAAAAATATGAAGTTTTTATGATTATCCAAAGACTTAATGTTTGTGATATGACGTAAAAATCCCAATATAAGAATAGGATTTCAGGGCAAGAATTAGCTCTACAAATTACATGGGGTTTTACTCGTATAGTTCGTGGTGGGATAGAATCCACCACGAAGATAAAATAAGTTTCATGGAGTCTGAAAAACAAATGGAGGAATTTTCAAAAGCCCTAGTCAAATAAATCTATGGTATTACTAATCATTTTGCTCAATTGTAAATGTCTCAATAACTTTGCAATATCAAACAGTTATCGAAATTCTATTGTACAATGCAAAATTTTGGATACAAGAATCTTGATCCTAATATTGTTGCCTATCTCTAGCATTATTTAGTGCCAATTCCTGGTAGGAATACTGATCTTGTTCGAGTGAATATGGAACTAAACAAGAAACATATTGAAAATCCCTCATTTGTATGCCTTTAAGATGAAATAATTATTTCTTTACAAAAAGAATGTCTTCATCATAGAATGTAGAAGAATGTTAAAATGTAACTAGGATTCAATCCAAATATTTGTGGTATTTATGCTAAACATATCATTTTGGATATAAGAATAAAGGCCAGAAATATGTTTATGTTTTTAAATTTACAGGTAAAGATTGCTCTCGTAAAAAGTGTAAATATTACAGGAAAGTATTTTATCTTAAGAATAATAAGAAGGTTTATAAAAGCCACTCTACTGATTCAAAGACTTTATTTAAGAAACAACATACTTCTTCAAAGTCTTCAATATGTTATATTTGTTGATTTGAGGCTTCTACCATCTATATTATGTGTAGTGTTGTTTTCCCGAGTCATCGCATTTAGGTTTTGTTGTAATCGACGTTTCGAACCAACCTCTATGGTTCATCATCAGGGATTAGATCCATAAGTGAATAAGTCAGAACTCGATAGGTTTTAATAGGTACAGCGAGGGTTGGGATGAGAGTGAATGTTAGCCGACAGTTTGGGTAATGATGTAGTTCATTTTTTTTCTTTTAACTATGTATATAATTAATTAATTTATTAAAATTTTATGATTATTAATGATCTATGTATTATTTAACTTATTTGGTAAATAAATTTTATTTAGATTAGGTTATGCTTTAAATGAGAAGTTGTAGTCTATTAAATATATGATTTCAATGATATGTGTATAATTTAATTTATTTGGTAATGTTAATTAATATAAATACATTATTATGTAATAGATTTATATTATTAATTATGTTTCAGATTGAATACAATTTATGTTTTTTAAATTAAATATAATATTATGTTTTTTAATTAAATAAGTTTGATTTTTTTTAATTAATTAAATAAGATTGATTTTTTCATAAAATCATTAAATAAATAAATAATTAAATAATCACCATTTCAAACATATTTCATAAACTGGAATTCAATAACATTCACCATTCCATTAAAAAAAAAAAAATCTCATTTAATTGAAAAACATAATATTGTATTTAATTTAAAAACATAAATTGTATTGAATCTGAAACTTAATTAATAATATAAATCTATTACATAATAATATATTCACATTAATTAACATTACCAAATAAATTAAATTAAACACATATCATTAAAATCATAAATTTAATGGACTAGAACTTCTCATTTAAAGCATAACCCAATCCAAATAAAATTTATTTACCAAATAAGTTAAACAAACACAAATTATTCATATAAAAAAAAAATCAATCAATCTTATTTAATTAAAAAACATAATATTGTATTTAATTTAAAAAATATAAATTGTATTGAATCTGAAACATAATTAATAATATAAATCTATTACATAATAATGTATTTATATTAATTAACATTACCAAATAAATTAATTATACGCATATCATTAAAATCATAAATTTAATAGACTAGAAATTCTCATTTAAAGTATAATCCAATCTAAATAAAATTTATTTACCAAATAAGTTAAATAATACACAAATCACTAATAATCATAAAATTTTAATAAACTAATTAATTATATACATAGTTTAAAAAACAACGAACTACATCATTACCCAAACTGTCGGCTAACCTCCACTCCCATCCCAACCCTAGTTGCACTTATTAAAACCTATCGAGTTTTGACTTATTCACTCATGGATCTAATTCCTGATGATGAACCACAGAGGTTGGTTTGTAACGTCAATTACAACAAAACCTATATTTATATTTGCATTTGTTGGAGAAAAAGGGCATTGGGCTAATATATGTCCATAAAAGGATTAAAGAAAACAATAACAAGAACTTGTGGATATTTTTAATTGAACTTATGAGCTAGAAGAATGGGAAAAAGTATTTCATTATAGTTTTGATGGTGAATATTTTCTATCACAGAGTATTCTTTAGACTCTTAGACTGAATACCTCCAACACAAGTTGGATCAAAATTCAATTTATGATGATTTTGATTTTTGCACAAACATTCTTTTCTATCTAATTGTTTTGTGTTCACTAATATCTATTCTCTCAATCATTCCTTTCAACAATCACAACAACCTTAAGCATCACTTACTCTAGGTGAATTTGTTTTGTATCATTGATATCAAGACTACATCCTTCCACTTCAATATCAACTTCACAGCCTTGAGCATCCTAGCATGGTGGATGCTTATGAAGATTGCATTCCATCATAATAGGCTTTGGAACAACAACTTGATAAGTCTCCATCAGACTAGGTACCCCTACCATGCACCAAGTATTTCTGGCCTGCTACAATCCTAAATGAATATTGGAAAACAAATATTGTAGAAGAATGGCTATAGAATCACAAATTAAACAAAAAGAAAATGTTCATAAAAAAAACGAAAAACAATAGCTTAGTTAGTATTTTCTGCTAAAGCTAATGTTGTTGAACTAAATAGATTAAGAACACATCTTATTGAGGTCCTTTCTAGCCAAATTGACAACCCGATTAATGAAGTCCCTGAAGATGAAATTTATGTTGATAAAATTGACAATCTTGTAAGAACTCATTTATTTGATATTAAAGGATTTGATGATAGATTAGTGATCACCATACAAATAAAACTAAAATGATTAAAACAATATTCATTGGATGCTAAGATAGATACAATTGTTATGAATAGTTGTGCTATATAAAAGCTTATCCTTGAATACTATTGGCATCCAACACAATTTCATTTCAGAGAAATTAATAAGGCCATCATGTATATCAAGGCTTTTGCACCAAATTTACCCATACTATTGGATGGGAATCTAACTTGTGTGAATATTTATTATTTTACGCTAGTTGTGACATATTTCTAGGCCAAGATTTTGTAAGAAGGCATGGAACTTTTACAATAGACTTAGATACAATCATTTTCCATATTCAATGGAATCCAATCAAGATCTAATGCAAGAGTGATTTTACTATTATATCTTTGACAAAAAACTTGATCTAGTTGAAGAATATATTGATAAATTATCCAAGATTAATAGAATTGTGAAACATATGGAGCTCCATGGGCAAGAAGAATTGTGAGGTATTGCAGAAAATCTCCAACAAGATTGTACTTCTAATTATCTATATGAGTTTTGGTCTCGTTAAACATAAGTTATTGATCTACCCTATTGAGAAAATTTCCATTGGAGACCTCAAAAGGATTCAACTAATTTTAAGTCTCTATAGGAAGGAAAGTTATGTAAAGAATATGTTGACCATTTGTTGAGAAGAAAATTGATTGGACCCATCATAAGCCCTTGGGCCTGTTCAATATATATATTATATAATTAAATATTCTTATATTATTATATTATATATATATATATATATCTATATATATATATATAGTATATATAATATATTATAGATATATAATTATATATATAATATATATATATATAAACATATAATATATATATATAATCATTCTGAATAAAGAAGGGGAAAAAAGAGACTAGTAATTAACCACAAGGACCTAAATGATGCACTCTTACCAATCAGGTATACACTACCATCGAAAGAATTGTTATTTACAAAGATAGGGTAGAATAAATAAATTTAGAAAGTTTGAATTGAAAAGTGAGTTCTAGCATATAGGGATTTTCCCCAAAGATAGATTTAAAATAACTTTCATATTTCTTTTTGGAAAATATCAATGGTGCATGATGCCCTTTGGGTTAAAGAATTCCCCATTCGAATTGCAAAAAAGGATGGAAGATATATTTCAAGATCTTTATTTTGCTGTAATTTATATAGATGATTTATTAGTCCACTCTAAAGATATTCAAGAGAATAAGCAACATTTAATAATTGTACATCACATAGTCTATTCAAATGGTCTGGTTCTCTCTAAAGTAAATTCAAAATTTGTTATAGGCCAAACTCAAATAGAGTATCTTGTTCTTATTATTACATAGTGGAAAGTGGAATTACAAGATCATGTATTAAATCCTTGCAAGACTTTCCTGATGAAATTCAGGATCGTAAGAAACTATAGAGATTCCTTGGAAGCCTAAATTATATCAGGAAGTTTTGTGAAAACCAAGCAAAAGATTCCAAATGTCTTCAACAAAGACTAAAACCTGGCGTTTCTTGGATGGATAAAATTACCAAAGTTGTCTAGATGATTAAGAATAAAATCCAAAATCATCCCTAACTTTATCATCCAAATATAAAGCTTCCCTTGATTTTGGAAATAGATGATTTAGATGAGGTACAGGAAGGAGTACTTCTTCAAAAGAACCCAAAACATGAAGAGTTCTATATGTATGCCTTAGGAGTGTTCAAGGATGCAAAAACTTGCTATCCTTCATCTCATAAAGAGATTCTTATAATCAATAATGGTATTAAACATTTTAGGTTATTTCTAAAACCTATCCATTTTAATGTAAGAAAATATTTATAACATATGAAGGGCATGTTTTCCAATTAAAAAATGTTAGAGCAGGGAAATCACATTATTTTAAGATGACGTTTATGGATTCATGGTTATGATTTTAATATTGAATACAAAACAAGAAAAAAAATTGTCTTGTTGATCTTCTAACCTGAGAAGGGAGAAACCTCACTGATATAAAAGTCTTAACTCAAGAATATTGGGTTACAAATCCCCCTCCACAAAATCTAACTTTATATGGGTCTTGATTTATAATTCTTGTGCATATTATCTATGTTGTTCTTGTTTCATCAAAAACCTGTATAATATTCCCTCTTTGGTTCTATATAAAATTCTTTCTTACTGAATAAACATAAGGATAATATATCCTTTCTATAGGTCAATAAGGCCAATTTTTAGTCATACCCTTAATCCTTACACTAGGTACATTTTTGTTATTCATCCTTGGGTTAGTTATACAAATTTATGTACATTGTTTAGATATGTCAAAAAATATAATAATGTCCAAGTATGCATGTCCTGTGGAGAAATCACAAGCCCTTATAGTCTTAGGAGTCCCTGATTCCATATTGTATGCATAAATTCCCCCCTAAGGATGAGTTAACAGTCTCTCTCACAAGTCCCCAATTCATATACCTTCTACACCAAGATATGGAGGAAGTAGCCAAGTCCGATGCATGGTTCTAGTTCTAGATGAACTTCATGACTTTAGAATTGGAGCTAACTCATGAAGAACCTCTAGGTTTTCCTCACTTCAAAATCCAAAGTTACTTCTATGGATAATTATATGTTCCTATAGAAGAATTGGTTCCCACCATGTAATTATCAAGATTTTTCAATAATTTCAATATGTGTGCACCATCCTAGATAAAAAATCTTAATTATCCACTTGACTTCCTAATTACTTCATCATCATCAAAAGATGAGGAAACATGTTAGACCACATGTACAAAAAAATATTGGAAATACTCAGTTCTGTGAGTTGTATGAAAAGAAAACCCCACTGTGTAAATACTTGGTTTCATGGGTTGTCCGTAAAAAAAAATCCACTATGTAAATATACAATTTTTGTGGGTTATCCAATAATGACAATGATCCGAATAAAACATTGAAATGGATCTTGGGGGGTAGGCCTCCAAGATCTAAAAAATTGCTAGAAGAAAAAGAGTAGAATGCCCAATAAACAAAACCACAAAGAATTTTTTTATTAAAATAGATAATAACTGTAAGGACTACATTGTGGTGGAAAATCTGTCCTTTTACAAAATGCGACCTGTTACTTATAGTATTTTTCAGTTACAATACCACGGGTCAATTCCATGGGTGAATGAATACCATGGGTGGATGTCACAATACAACGGGTCAATTCCATCAGTTAATGAATACCATAGGTGGATGTCACAATACCACAGGTCAATTCGATGGGTGAATGAATACCATGGGTGGATGTCACAATACCATGGGTTGAATGAATACCATGGGTGGATGTCACTTACAATACCATGGGTGGATGCCACTTACAATACCATGGGTGGATGCCAGTTACAATACCATGGGTAAATTAGATGGGTGGATGGATAACATAGGTGGATGAATACCATGGGTTGATGCCATTTTCCATTCCGTTAATTCCTCCCTCCTTAAGAAGCAATGGTCCCCATTGCGTGAAGTTCCCTCTTGCGAAGCCTTTGTTGAATATGAAGCGCCACTGAAGAGAAGGGTTTTATGTGGTTAACCCATAACCATGATGAACGAAGATCCGAGGATAGAGATACCTTGTAATGCTTGTGACCAACTGTGATACTGACAGTGTGCGGCCTAGAAAATGGATTTCGATGAAGTGTGGGTTTGTGGATGACCCATAACCATGAAAAACAAAGATCCGAGGATAGAGATACCCTGTAATGCTTGTGATCAATTGTGATACTAACAGTGTGTGGCCTAGCAAATGGACTTCGATGACAAGAATTTTGTGTGGTTGACCCATAACCGTGATGTTGGTTGTTGATGAAGTAGCAGGTGCCTACATAGCCTGGGGTGGGAGGGCACATTTCTAAATAACCCAAGCCGAATGCTGCTATGCCGAAACTGATGAATGTGAAGCAGGTTCTTACCAAAGTGGGGTGGGAGGGCACGTTTCCAATGGGAACCCGCTCCGAATGTTGCTCCATAATTAAAATGGACATAACTTGGTCAATATAACTCAAAATATTTATTATAACCTGTTTTTGGAAGCAGAAGAACCATTTTTCATCTTTCCATGTGTTGGAAATCCTTATCTGGACACTCTAGAATCTCACATTCGCACTGCAAGTTTTCCGCCGTCACAAAAGTTCTGAAAAAATAGTTGATTTTAAATCAGCGATATCTCCCACATTCCGAACTCCGATTCGACCCATTTTTTTTTGGAATTGGGTGATTTTTCAAGAGGAGCTCAGATCTACAATTTGCTTTCTGAAATTCTACACAAAAACTTTAAAAAATGATAGGAGAGTCGCCATCCACCAGTTGTCGTTAGAAACAAATTCTACAACATAGCTGATTTTAAATCAGCGATATCTCCCTCATTGAACTCTGATTCGGCCAATTTTGTTTTTTGAAATTTGGTATTTTTTCACAAGGAATCCATATCTGTTATTTTTTTTGTAAATATTGCACCAAATGTTTTAGATTTGATCTTCAAACTCGCTGCCCAAAAACAAATCCTACAAAAAATGAAAAAAGAAAAATTCTTCCTACTTGGCCCAAGAAAGTGCTTTGTGGAGGTTGCAACGTGTGCCTAAAGTTTGTTGAATATTGATGCAGAATTTGAAACTGAAATATGAATCAAACCCTCATTCCCATGGAATCATATCCTGCTCTGATACGATTGATCCGGATCTTGGGGGGAGGCCTCCAAGGTCTAAAACATTGAAATGGATCTTGGGGGGGGTAGGCCCCCAAGATCTGAAAATTTTCCAGAAGAAAAAGAGTAGAATGGCCAATAAAAAAACCACAAAGAATTTTTTTATTAAAACAAATAATAATTGTAAGGACTACATTGTGGTGGACAATCTATCCTTTTACAAAATGCGACTTGTTACTTATAGTATTTTTGAGTTACAATACCACGGGTCAATTCCATGGGTGCATGTCACAATACAACGGGTCAATTGCATGGGTGAATGAATACCATGGGTGGATGTCACAATACCACATGCAATTCCATGGGTGAATGAATACCATGGGTGGATGTCACAATACCATGGGTGAATGAATACCATGGGTGGATGTCACAATACCATGGGCGAATGAATACCATGGGTGGATGTCACTTACAATACCATGAGTGGATGTCACTTACAATAACATGGGTAAATTACATGGGTGGATGAAGACCATGGGTTGATGCCATTTTCCATTCGGATTAGACAATATCAATTATGTAACCATTATTGTTAAAACATTCTCTGGAAATTAAATATATTTGAAGATAGGTTGTACCAAATTTTGTCTCGCACTAGGAAAATTATCTCCAATAGTAATTCTAGAAGCTTCATCCACTGCCATATAATTTGTATAAATAATGGATGAACCTCCTCATTTGGGCATCACATCCTAGATATTATTCAAGAGTCAATGTGTTTGAGCCTTTTATGCCCTATGTCTTGAGTATTGTATACTATGAAGCACATGCTCTCCTCTTTCCTCACAGAAGATCTTAAGGAACATAAGCTTTTTGAAATTCAGTAGTTTTCATATCCTAATGGTAAGAATTCTATTATGATTCTCACTTTAATATTTTGAGTTCCATATATGGATGTGTTCCAGCTCTTAAACTTCTTATAGTATGATATAGATTTGGACCATTATATTAGCGTAATATCATTTTCTTAATCCAATAAGGGCAGAACTCACCATAAACGATCATGCATGTTATAACCCGATGTTGGGTCCCTATAATACTAGTGATTACCAAATTACTATTGTAGTTATACCCCTTATTAATATCGTTGTGCCCCTATTGCCCCCATATTGTTATTACTGTGCCCCATAGAATCCCTCTATTGTTATTTTTGTGGCTTTATATTATTATTGTTAGGTCGGATAGATTATATTGTGACTCCTTAGACTCCTATATATAGAAAGGAGGTTTTGTCATTTGAATCATCCAAGAATTGTTCATTTATGTAATGTAAAGGAGGTTGCCCCCTCGAAGAGGCTGAATTATAAGGCGTTGATCTATCTTTTATATCTTTTCTTGAGCTGGTTTCATAACATTTGGTATCAGAGCTTTGGATTATAGGGTTTCGCTGCTCCAAACAGGTCGTCATGGCATTTTTGCTATAACTTTTTTCTGTGATGTTTCAGAAGTCGCAAAAAAACCCCATTTGAGAAGAAATCTCTCTGAATCTTGGGTCCAAATTTCAGAGTTTTTCGCGCTATATTTGCGGAGATATGATCTGAGGAAGTTGGTCTTTTTGTAGACTCCAAAATTACATTCCAAACAGGTGACCTAGGGAAAATAGTCATAACTTTCTCTCTAGGGATCGGATTGAAATTTCATAAGAAGGTACAGAAAGATGACGGACAGTAGTTTCTTTTATGCATTTTTCAGATCCAAAGAATGAAACAGTGACTCGTGGCACGTCGTACAAGTTCGCTATACTGGACTAGTCTATAATCAAGTCACTGTGGGCGATTTCACATAACTCTTCCTTGGAGAATCCAATTTGGGTCAGACTTGTGGCATTGGAAAGAGGACACAGAGGGATACTACAAGTCACAAATTTAGAACCAGATGATTGGAAAGTACAGAGATACATCAGAGGCAATATCGAGCTCCTACAAAGTGAAAAAAGGTGTGTAGATTTTCTTAAATTTTTGCTTAAGCTTGGTTTGAAAATTTATTTTGAAGGAATTCAAAGGGCATAGTAGAGCATTATTATCGGTAACTAATGCCCTGAGGAAAGAAAATTCAAACACCTACTAAGGAACCTGAAAGCTCTAGCATGACTCATGAAGAAGAGGAAGAAATGCAACATGATATATCAAAATCACAAGACCAAGTGCAACAACTGTCCCTTACACAAAAGGGAACATAATCTAAGATGGATGGTTCAAAGAAAGATGTAGAAGCTAAGATGGATGATTTGAAGATAGATTTGAAGACAGACATGGACGAATTGAAGATAAATATGAATAAGTTGCTACAAGAAATGGGCACTAA
>APFE031231383.1:0-44831 GCA_000404065.3 Pinus taeda
TACAATATGGTGACCATTGGGATTCACATCCCAAGGTCCCTTGGACTACTTAGTCTGTTCGGCTTCCACACTAACCCATTTAGGATTAGGTGTCCAACATTACCCCGCTTAATCCGAAGGGTTATGTATGAGTCCAAGAAAAGAGCTGTAATACAAAAATTTGCAAAAATGCATGGCAACACTAGGCTGAATGTGCTCTATGAAATGTTGGTATAAAGGGAGGTGGTTTAAGGATGGCCACCAACACTGCAACGCTTAGTGCAGTTCCCGGAACTCTTCCAAAACTGGCAAGAACCTGAAGTCTTCTGCTAGCGGAAGTGATCCTATTTTTTTTTAAAGAGGGAAACCTTCAACCATAAAAGGGAGGTCTCACCCCGCATAAAAGGTAAAACTTCAACCTGAAAAGGGAAGTCTCAACCTGTGATGGTTTAAGGATGACCAACAACTCTGGAATGCTTATGCAATTCCTGGAACTTTTCCAAAACTGGCAAGAAGCTGGAGACTTCTGCTAGAGGAAGTGTTCTCAATTTTGTTCCAGGAACTCTTCCAAAGCTGGAAAGAAGCTGAAGTCTTCTGCTAGAGGAAGTGTTACAGATTGTCTACTGAAGGCATGTTCATGGACAACTATGTCTTTGGCTACAACTCTGAAACTGGTGTGGCAGGTTGTGGCTCAGGCTCGCTTGATGTGGCTTTGAAGCTTGTAGATGACCATCCTTTCTCCCCCTGTCAGATACAATGTGAGAAGATGGAGAAAACTCAACTGAAAGACTGTTCAATATTCTGGAACAAGTTCTGACATGTGTTTGAAATATCTTCTTGGCTGTTGATGCCCATTGCCAAGAAGCGATCCATCCAAGATGAATCTTTGTTCTTGCAGGACGTTTGTTTCTGAAGCATCTGTTTGAAGAATGACTGGTTTTATGACAATGCTTACATGGATGAAGACCAAAACAGTGATCTTTCAGATGGCCAACTCGGTCACAGTGTTGGCATTTCACGATCTCTGTTGTTGTTGTTGTTGTGGAAGAGGGGAAGAGTCTGGAACAACTGGAGGTGAACTGTCATGAATGAATCTAGCACCCTGAAACTGAATGGGCTTTGAGTAGTCTGGAATATGAAAGGACAAGTCCTTGTCATATCCAAGACCAGTTCTGTGCTTGTTGTGGACAAGTTGTTCCCAAGGTCTGATGATGGACTTGGAAAGTGCAGACTGAACTTCTGCATCTGCATGTACAACTGCTACTTTATTAGGTAGTAAATCTGAATGAACTGTAACATTATGCTGATGGGTGGTTGTCTCAATGTTCTGAACAAAAACAGGTTCAGAATGGTGTCTATTTTGATGTAGCTCTTCTTGCTGTAGCTGTGATTCAAGCTGCAAAAAATCGATCTTTTCTTGTGCATTTTGGAAATAAGTTTGAATGTCAAAAAGAGTTTCTTTGTTGACTTTGACCATCTCATCAACAACGGAATGAATTAGGATATTCAATAACTTTAATGCATCTTCAAGTTTGGCCATTATCTCAATAGATAAACCCTGATGTGCAAACAATGTTCTCCAAGGTGGGTGATTTCGTAAGCTTATTCACTGTACATTGTTTTTAATGCTTCCACATGTAGTAACAGTCTCCAAACAAACTTATATTATCCAATAGCAAATTAAATGCAACATACAGTGGATAGTAGCCTACTTACTCTCCTTAGTCAAACTCGCAACAGGCATTATCAACTTAGCATTCAACGCTATCATTCATTGAATTCTCCAGCGCTTACTGTTCTGACTTCTCACAACAGCCCTTCAAAAATTCAACATTTTGCTGGACTCCACAAAACTTTGTGACTAGAATATTCATTAGCAAGCAAGATCTTCATATAATACATCCAGCATATTCCATCCATTCAACGCATTCAAATATCTACAAATTCAGTTCATAAATGAAAACCATAATATATATATATATATTGGTCAACGTATATCTTTCTAAGCATAGACCCACAACGCACATATAACCATAGCGCATAGCTTTTAATATATAAACCATAGCGCACATACAACGCACAACTTATATAATATATATATTGGTCAATGTAGACCCACAACGCACATATAACCACAGTTTTTTTTTCTCGTTGACCAACTTCTCCTCCTTCACTTGAATCCAAACTAAACATGTGCTAAGAGAACTAAAAACGGTGGCAGACTCTTTGGCCAACCAAGCAGTCACATACATTCCAAGTGCAATGCGGGCAAATGGAATCATGCAGGAGGCTCCAATTCCATAACATTAAAACAATAAATCAAGACAGAGATGTCATCGCCAAGGTAAATCCCACATGCAAGAAATTTTTAATGGACAGGGTACATGAAGAGACCCGAGGATCAAGTAGTTTCCTGAGGGTGACAATCCCTCGACGCAGATAGAAGATTTGATGAGGCTAAAGGTGGTTCTGAAAATGACAGTAGAGGCAAACGCGTGAAGACGGAGGTACACCCCAATCATGACATCTTCAGTTCGCCATTCCTTCAAGCAATTGGACTGTGGATGGAGGCTCAGCCAGGCGTAGGATGATATGGGTTGCACACATACAACACACAACTTTTAATATATAAACCACAACCTTTTTTTCGTTGAAGCTTGGTCCTATCTTCATAGATAGCCGGTTCGAATTCTGCTTTCTCTGGCCGATGACAGGCTGAATGTTATCTTAAGTCCTAGATAAAGAACTTCGTTTGATGATGCGTTGACCTCTAATCCGAGATTTGAATCAGAAGCAGATCATATATTTGTTAGCCTTCTCATGATCAATCTTCAAGAAATCGACATTTCAATCCATTTTGAATCCAGTATTGAATTTAACACTTTTGCCTCTAGGAATTCTAAAATCCACAATGAGATAAAAAATAAATATCAACTGCAAGAAGCCGAGGATGACAAAACAGAGGACAGATTGCTCGCTTGGAAAAGCGTTGTTGACACGCAGACCACTGACTAGTCAGTTGGAGAAGAAGCAGTCACCTATAAATTCCACGCCTTGGAAATTGAAAAGCTCGTCACACGACTATGCAGCTGCTACACAATTTTACGGAGGCGCGTTGCCTTGAATTAGCTACTTGGGCGAGGAGGAAAATGCAATTGACAGGTTTTGGAGTTCGCATCAGCGGGTTGCTCGGTGATTAACAATTATTTTCTGGTTTGACATGAAGAAGCTGCGACGGAGAAAAGGTGCTTCACCCCCAGAGACTATCGTAGTGGGGTTATTGCCTCAACTAGGCGGCCTGGAGCTTCTTGTGGCTGTCCTAAAACCTACAATACGTCAGTTTTCCTTCACAACCGAAACTTTCAGAACTTTTAAGCCTGCGGTGACTCCATCACGCAGAGATTTGGTACACGGGTTATGGATGGCAGGATGTCAGTAATGGCCTGAGAACGGTGAAGGAAAGCGAATCGACATAATCATAATTGAAACGCTTTTGCATGGAACATAAGGAGAGGTCAATCATGGAATCGTGGTAATCATGGAAGCGTTTAAAACAGTGACCGGAGAATAGTTAAACCATAAAGAATAGTGATACCCCTGCGCTGGGGCGCACGGATATTTGACCGTTTTCATCAAACATCTGTTTTAGCATTTTTTTTTTTTTAATAGCAGACAACAAATTCAAGAGCGTTACCTTTAGGCACTCTCTCAGATGTTAGGTATGCAGCGGCAACGTTTCTTTCAGGCAGATGTTTCTTTCAGAAATTAGGTATGTAGCTTCAGGCAGGCAGGCAGGCGTTCTTTTAGGTAATGAAGACTGGGCCAGCACTAGTCAGCACTATTCAAGGCAACTCAAACCAGTTGCTCAGGGAAAACAGGCCACTCATCATGGCTCTGATACCATGTTAAACACACATGGACAACGAGAACAAATAGGAAAGATAAATCTTGCATTACATTTTTTATTAACAATAGATGTACATTTATAGTACAATATGGTAACCATTGGGATTCACATCCCAAGGTCCCTTGGACTACTTAGTCTGTTCGGCTTCCACACTAACCCATTAGGATTAGGTGTCCAACATTATCTCTTCACTCATTTGAATTCTCTTCAAAATTAGATGAGTTCTCTTACTGCCCAACTGAAATTTCCCTATTTTAAATCATCCCACACTTGTTTGAATTTCTTAAATGCCCAGTTGATATTTCCCATGAGCAAAGAAAGAAAATTCGGATTGGAATATAGTATTCAAACTGTTCTCATTTTAGAAGTGTCACTTAAGTAAGGTGGACAAAATTGCAATCAAGAAATCACGAAATCACATCTTGTTGGAAGTCGCACTTCGATGGATGGTCACGCCTGCGACCTCGTGACTTGCTGGAGGAGATTCTTGAAAATGGGTCGCATAGTCCTAAAAGTCGTAGGATAGGAGAGGTCACACCAAACTCTGCCTGCTTTGGGAGCGATTTTGTGACCTGACGACTTGGGAGAGGTCGTAGAGTCACATTTGAGGGGAGTCGCACTTTCTAGCAGAATGCTGGAATATGGATCAACGACTCCAATGGCTGTTAGGCTCATTAGGGTTGCAATGGTCTAAAATCATATCCAGTCGCACCCCTCGGTATCTTTCCTAAGGAAATGAGACGTGACTGCAACCTATAGTGTTGATCCACTGAGTCTTACAACCTTTTCCCAATCATACGAGTTTGTGGATGTTTGTACAATTGCACAACATGCTCAATGGTTTTAATAAACACATACAACAGGTTGGTCATGATCCTTTTGCGTGTGATGATACCATGCATCCCACAACTGCGCGAATAACATTTTTCTTTTAAGGAATGAATAAGGGAGTTGTTGCCTCAATGCATTACAAAAATGCGATGTCTCTCATACACATTCCTTTACCTTCCCACTGCGATTTAAAAGGTCCCCTAGTGCATTGATTTATCCATCTTAGCGTAGCACTGTGATGACTCTACCTTCATTCCCTTTCAGAGAGATCATGGGATGTTACAGAGCTGTGTAGGTCTGGGAGGACCGCATTAGGCCCAGATGGACATCCATAACACGTCAAATCTAAAAAATGAATCATAATGAAATGGGGCGACTATGTAATATGTGTGGTGATGCGTCATTAGCTAAAAGAACTCCTTTTCGTCATTGGTTAATAGAGCCATAAATCTAGGTACAAATAACCTTGTTGTTGTGAACTACCATGACTCGCTGTCAGTAAACTATTAGTCCCAACAGGTAGGCCAGGTAGATATTCTCGCTGTGAATTTTAACATATCATAAGCCACAGTAGCACTTCATGAGATACCGAGGTTGATCTCGCTAATTCATTCCTCTTCAGTTCACCTGGGGTTGTTGGAATTGACGCATGCAATGGATGAGAGGGTTGTGCCTTAGTTGGGCTATCAACGAGAGCATAAAAATACTTCATAGAATAATAATCGCAAACTCAATTTTGTTTATCGTGGCCCTTTTCGTATATATAAACGAAAGTCAGTGGTGTTTATGAAGTAAATAGATCCATGCGATAATGTGACTGGGTGGGAGTGCGACTTGTTGGAGGTCGTAAAGTCTCATTCTGGATAGGTCTCTATTCCTTGCTGCTTATGGAGTGCGACTATGAAGATATGACTTGCCCAGGGTTGCATGGTTGCACTGTATAACAATCACACCCTTTGGCTGCCCGTGGATTGCGTTATTGAGACTTTCGAGCTTGATAAAGGGAACTGCGACTTGCAGAATGAGTCCAAGTCAACATTCAACTTCTGCAACAACTCCTTCTCCAATGCTCCATGCATACCAAGCAATGTCACTCCCAGTGCATATTCGTATCTGCATTGTTCTAGGATAACTGCTCTGATGTAGAATTAAATACCTAGAGGATTCTATTTTGATGCAACTTCGGTGAATAACAGGACATGCACCGATGAATTTTTAAAAGGTCGTTGAATAAATAATTGGGTTTCAAGCCAATGCTGCGAATCTGTGATTAACGACTTTTCATGATTAACCTCGATTATTTTGAGGATCCCCTTTCAAATTTTGTTTTGGCAAAGATATAGCCCCTGCACATATGGAATACATGACTCTTTAGTCGTGCTTGTGGTGTTGCTTCCAACTTGCATCTAAATAACTATGTTGGGCTCAAACATTCTCTTTGATCTGCACCTCCAATGGCACCTTCAATGAGATATGCTTTCCATCCCTTTTATTATTTATGTCCCGCCTTGCTTCATATTGTTTGTTGGATTTTTATGATTTTTAATTTTTTGACTGCAGAGACCTCCCATACGACTTTTGGGCACATCATGATGGCTCGCACTCCAAAACATAACCCATTTATAATTTCAAACATCCACCATGCCACATATTAAGGAACTCTTGACATCAGAGAATCTTAGTGAAGTCATGCCAAGGGACTACTTGTAGCATAGTCATAGGTACTTCTAGGGCATCTTGAAAAAGAAGACGAGATGAAAGATAAGTTATTCTGCAATAGTGACATTTTCATGTTAAATTAAAATGAATCAATAG
This sequence comes from Pinus taeda, assembly GCA_000404065.3. Classification (NCBI taxonomy): domain Eukaryota; kingdom Viridiplantae; phylum Streptophyta; class Pinopsida; order Pinales; family Pinaceae; genus Pinus; species Pinus taeda. The sequence goes on from APFE031231383.1 coordinate 6,533, forward strand.
AATATTTCATTTGAGGAGCCTAAACAATAAATGACCCCAATTAAGATGCTATACGTTATATTAGTTGATAAAAGAATGTTTAAGTTTGGAGGCTAACTTAACATTTTGGCGCTTTCATGGATTTATTAATTATAGTTGATTTTGATATCACATAATGCCCGAGGGATGATGCGCCCATAGAGCGAGTCCCTTGAAACATTTACGGCAATTGGACTATTGGTTACCACAATCTAGGGTTTTGAATATACATGGGAATGAAAGCCTTGATAAAATTCCTAAAGTGCACGCGGGACGAGGAACCAATCATGAACCTAGGGTCATATGAAATGCAACAATTTCTCCCATGATGCCCGACAATGTCGATAGAAATGCACTCTCAACAGGATGCGAATTAGGTTAAAACAAGAGGGAGATCACCTTTTCCCATTTGGGGTTTCGCCCAAACCTCAATAATGGCATAATAAGGAAAACCAAAATGCATGTATTTTTGTTCAAATATAGGGCATCTACTGATTGCGATGCGAATCATGTGAAAATGAGTTTCAAAATCATGAGAGACTCTTGACTCATCAATAAAGCCATTAACCTTCTCCTAAGGCATGCGTCTGAGATAAAACATGAAGTGTGGATGCAATGTATGAAACATAAGTGGACGTACCAAAAGGGGGTGGATAGGCAAGGTCGAGGGAAGAGTAACTGGTTTAGGGCCTTATCGAAACCCTAGTAGCTTGGAGCGAGTGGTGGGGTACCCAAAATTTTGAATATACCCAAAAATATGGGTGGTATTGTAGCGGCTAGAACACTATCCTACATATGACAAGGAACTATATGCATTGGTGCAAAGTGTGAAAAAGTGGAAATACTATTTGATGGGAAAGGAAACTATCATTCCCATTGATCAACAACCACTACAATACTTGCAATAAAAAACTAAGCTACAACAAGCAAGGCATTTCAGATGGATGTGTTTCTTGCAACAAATCCACTTGGTTATAAGGTATAAGAAAAGTATCTATAACAAGGTTGCTGACATGATTTCTAGACCAGTTTTTAATACTTCAATTATTCATAAGCATAATCCTATCATGCATGAGAGTTATGTTGAACAATATGCTTTAAATGATGACTTTAAAGATGTATATGTAATTTTGTGTCAAGGAAATCAAGTAGACGAATTGGATTACCATGTGCATGATAAACCTTTTTATCATATTGGAAAGTTATGCATTCCACTGGGTGAAATAGTCAACATCATAAGGGAAGCACATACTTGTCTTATTGATCGCCATTTTGGTGTAGGCAAGATGGTGGCACAATTACAAAGGTATTGCTATTAGCCTCATATGAATGATAGTGTGTCATGATGTGTAAGAGGATGTTCTTTATGTGCTACAAGTAAGCCTAGCAATAGAAAGTTAGGATTGTGTACTCCACTTCTAGTTCCTTACCGTCCTTGGGAAAGTGTTTCTATGGACTTTGTAGGAGGAATGCCTATGTCTAAGAACAATCATGATTATCTTTGTGTTGTGGTGGATCATTTAAGAAAAATGTGTATTTTGATGCCTTGTAAGAAGAAGGTTACATCTGAACAGATTGCACAAATGCTCTTTCAACATGTATGGGTACATTTTGGGTTGCCCAAATGCATTATTTCTGATCAAGATTCTCGATTTGTTGGGAAATTTTTGTCAAGCTTATGGGGACTCATGGACACCAAATGAAAAATATCACAACATTCCATCCACAAACCGATGGTCAAACAGAAGTGGTGAACATAACGGTAGTACATCTTCTTCATGGTTATTGCAACAAACATCAAGACTTTGGGATGAACGCTTACACTACATTCAACATGCTTATAATTGGGAAAAACATTCACCAACTCAAACATCTCCATTTGAGGCATGCTTTGGTTACTTACCAAAATCTCCTTTAGCTTTTATCTTTGGGAAATATTTTACTATTGATGGTCATAGTGACATTAATAAGGCTAAGAAATTCATTGAAAAAGTTCAATTGGTGCATTAGATGGTTCAAGAATAGTTCAAAAAGAACCAATCCAAGTACCACATAAGGCATGATAAGCATCTGCTGACCACAATTTTCAGGTTGGAGATGAATTTTGGCTTTACATTAGCAAGGAGAGGATTAAAGGAGAAGGTAAAAAACTGAAACCAATAAGGTATGGACCTTTTAAGATTTTGGAAAAGATTGATAATAATGCGTTCTCAAAATCTTGATTGTTGTGTTGTGTGAAATGTAGATATAAACAACCCAGATAAGATACATGGTTTCAGTTGATTGGATTAACGCGAAACTAGGAAGCAAAGAGTGAAAACCACATAAAAAAACCTATTGTTTTATAAACTAGGAAGCAAAGAGTGAAAACCACATATAAATCTGCACCAGTGGTCTAGTGGTAGAATAGTACCCTGCCATGGTACATACCCGATTTCGATTCCTAGTCGATGCATTGAGATATGAGTAATTTTGTTTTGATTACTAGTGCTTTAATAAGAAATTCATTTTCCCTATCCTTCAAATGATAAAATGAATTTCCCTATCCTTCAAATGATAACAATAAGTGAGCAGGGAAATTTAAACCATAAAAATAAGAAATCAAATTATAAAAAAGAAAAGAAAAAGAAAAAGAAGAATAATGGAAGAATTAGAATAGAAAAGAGATATATTCATTTATAGAGATGCACCAGTGGGTTCAAATAATACTCTACCACGATACAAACTTGAATAATACTCTACCACGATACAAACTTGGTTTCGATTTTCCACTGGTATAATAGTGTCAAAGCATTCTCCTTTTCTAATCTACATTTTGAGGTTGAATACTTTTTCTTCTTGACTAGTATAACAAAGTCAAATCATTTTTGGTTTCTCATCTACATTTTGAGGCTGAATACTTTTGAAAATACAATAGGTAAATATCACTATACTTGCCGTTAAGAATATGCCTTTTATCTCTGTAATTGAATCTCACTAAAATAGTAATATAGTCCAATACATATGTCAATTTACATTCTTTCACAATGAATGCCGTGCTCCATTAATCAAACTCACAATCCCCTACTTATTCGCTTCTTGATTACTACACCCAATGTTAAGCATATGCCCATTTATCTTTGTAATTGAATCTTACTCAAAGAGTAATATAGTCCAATACATATGTTAATTTACATTCTTTCACAAAGAATGTCGTGTTCCATTAATCAAACTCACAATCCCCTATAGTCTCATCCTATTTTCTTCTCGATAGTTGACAATTGCCTCTAATTACATATTATCCTTGTAGTGTAGTACTTTGGATAATCTTGCCTATCATGCAGGTATTAAATGCCCAAAAATCTTTAGCAAAAGTTCTCTATGGAATTGTATGTATTTTAATATTTTTCTATGGAGGTTTTAGATGCTTATGTTGCTTAGTGCATGAATTGAGTCTTTATATATGTAAATGTTTCTTCATAGGTAAAGCAATGTGTGGAAAGAATTGAATATGTTAAAATTGTTTTGGCTACCTCCTTTGTTTTTGCTCCTTTGTGTGTCAGTACTGTAACATTATGTTATTTATTTTATATATCATCTACCTCATTCCTAAACATAATCAATAATGTTGGAATTTATGTTGAATATTATTGTCTTGGAAAGATATCGTTAGCATGCAGAGTTCTATTGCATGATTCGAGGTTGCTTGAAGCCCTCCAGATTTGTTATTGTGTATTGTAGTGTAAATGGAGTGGGCTCTGACACCATTGCAAGTCATAGGAGTGGGTGATCTCCAGATTTGGGCGATCTCCATAGAGCTACGTTATCACGTTCTAATTGCAATGTTTGAGTATTCAACCATCTTTGATGCCATAAATTGTTGATGCTTGATTTTCCACTCGGCTAAATGTGAAGGTCCCTTGGTCATGAATAATCGTTATCATTTCGCCTATGAATCTAACCAAGATTTTACACCCTATCTAGGAACCAACACCATTCCTACTTATTCACCATTCCCAACTTGCCTAGCTAACCAATTCCCATAGTGATAATAAGGGCAAGTTAATATTATACATAAACAATTTTATGACATGGAATAATAGGTCCATCATGGCCATTAAGTCAAGCTAAGCCTGGTGTTTTTCATGAAGTGCTAAAATGACATCTTGCCTTTTGTTATATGCTAGGTGTTGAGAATGTTAGAGGAAGCATTTGGCAAGGCTTCTATTTACTTTAAAGTTCTTTAAGAAATAGAGGCTTTAATAATTTTAGCAAAATTGTTTTTGGCATGCTAAATTGATTGAACAATTTTTCTTTGGATATGCATTTTGCTACCAAAAAAATCAGCTTGTAAAATAATTTGGTCGTTGGTTTGTTTAATGGATATTTAGATATTTAGATTAGTTAATATATAATATAGCCACTTTATTCTCGATGACATGAAACAAAATGTTTTTCTCAATATAAAGAGAAGGAAGGTGTATTGTTGAATGGTTTCTCAATATATAGGATTGTTTAGGTGATTTCTATTTCCAACATCAACCATCTAAAAGAGCATAATAATAGGCTTGTTGTGTTAAAGATATGTCATGTGTGGAGAAATATTCATATTACTCTTTTTTTTTTTTTTTTTTACAAAATTACAAAAGTTTATATTCAAATGGATGAATATAAAAATTGTTATTTTGTATTATATGAGTTGTTATTTTATATTTATGATCATAAAACTTTTTTTTTTTAACTATTGAATTACAAAATTATAAAGTTTATACTCAAGTCGATAAATATAAGAATTGTTATTTCATATTAAGGGTTGTTGTTTTATATTTATGAATATAATTTATTATTGACTTATGACTATATAATGTTAAAGGTCAATGTTAGGGATTGGGTGGTTTAATGTTAGGTAATTAAATTATCTAGCCAATTAGAAGATTTATTAATATATCACTTATATGATGATTCATTGAATAAAAGATGTAAAGTTACAATATTATATTAAAAATATATATATATTTTTATTTTCTCTCTTCCACTTTTTGTGCAATTTATATTCATACAATTTAGTAATAATCATTTGAATTCATTTTCACTAATGATTTTTTGTCTTTATAACTATGGTGTGTTATAAATATGGTGTGTTATTGTAATTGATGGAGATCTTTTCTATTATCAAAATAAATTCTAAAAGAACCAATAGGATTCAAAATGATTATGTTGATAAAGATAAATATATTTGAATGAAAAGGAAAGCAAATATTTTTTTAATCGTACTTTTGAATTATTTTTGCATAAGTTAACTCAAATTTCCTCAAATTTCAAGTGTCATTGAATGTAAAATAAAATTGTGGATGTGTATCAATTTTGCATGATTTTGATGAACCATAAATGCATAAAAACTGTGTTTTTTTGTGCATTTGATAGTGCATACATTTGAAATTTTAGTAAACTTATAAAGAAATAAGTTGAAAATGTAAATTAAAAAAAAGTTATTTTTCCCTTAAAAATTCATTTCTAATTTTATTATATTAATTCTTATTTTCCTTATTAAGATTATTTCATATAAAATTTTCCCATCATAAAAATTATATTTAATGTGGATGGTTGAGAGTATTCAAACTATTATATCACTAACTTGGCATTAATTATCTAAGTTGAGTAATGGCTTGATTTTAGGGGATTGATTATGTGTCTAAAATACAACATAACATAAGATGTCGCATATATGCATGGTGCAAAGTAAGCTTAATGTGGCAAATTAAGAAGAGACAACAACAAATGTCACAAAGAGAGGCAGTGAAAAGATGTGCTTGTTGCAGGTTTTCACTGTCTCTTTGTTTTTTCTTGGATTGAGACATTGAGAGATTTATGACCTCTACAGCTTTACCTTGACACTTCCAATTCTTGTAGTAGATTTGCCATCTCACACTTGGGTACAAGAATTGCACAGAATGTAAGTATAAACACATGACTATCACTTGCATAGAAATGAATACTAAGCACATGGAGTGAATTGAATGGTTCCTCTATTAATTTATCATGGATCATCTAGGAAAACATTCAATCTTTAGCATATGACTATGCTTGATTCACTTTGACATTTCACTTTCCATTCTTATGAGATATTAGTGTTAATAGATTTAAAAATACATACTTACAACATTTTTAATCATTGTATAAAAAATCCATAATAAATCAAGATATATTAAACTTTAAGAATAATCAAACTCTTAAGTTGTAAATTATTTAATCATTTGATATAAATTTATATCATAATAAAACAAAATAATGCAATTAAATTTCAAAGACGCAGGAGGATAAACTGTGTCATAGCTCTATCTTTTTTGGATTTACTAAATCTCCCTTACTCTGCTTCTTCAGGGTGTAAGAAAACATTGCAATATCAGTGAAAGCGCCGTTTAGCCTTCTCAGAAAAGGTATCAAAAGCGATTTGTCTAGAAACAATGTATCGTTTCACAGCACCAGCAAATATAAATGGTGGTGTATGGACCGGATTGACAATAAATAAATTCTTTGATATCTATACGATTTTAATTTTCGTGCAGGGCATTTGGTCTAGTGGTATGATTCTCGCTTTGGGTGCGAGAGGTCCCGAGTTCGATTCTCGGAATGCCCCCGTTGATCGTTTTCAAGTGTAAATAAACATGTTTGCGCACCTGAAATCTGCTTGGGTTTAAATTTCTTTTTTCCCCTTCGGTCTCTACACCACTGAAAAGAGGCAGAACCTTTAGGAACAGTGATCAAATTTGAATTTTTTATTTTTTATTTTTCATTTTATTTTTATTTATTTTATTTTTATTTTTCGGTCTTTACACCACTGAAAGGAGGTAGAGCTTTGGGAATAGTGATCAAATTTGAAGGGTTAGTTTTAATTTTATTTGGAAGGTATATATATTTATCTAACCTTTAAAATATGAAATGCTTTTAAAAAAAATTGTACTTCTATTATATAAAAAAGTGGCAAAATAAAATGGTGTTCTTCTAAATCTTTAAAATTTAAAAAGTGGCTACATTAAAACACTATAAAATCTCAATAGAATTTAGTAAATAGACAAACATTTTTCTCAAATTTTATTAAAAAAAAGGGAAACATATGTTTATTCTATTCATTAAATAATCTTCAAAAATATTTGAATTTACATCATTGAAAATATAAATCTATCTGCACAATGGAAAAAGTCTTTTTAGTTTTCATTTGTTTTTAATTTATACTATATGTTTTGTTCAGCTTGAAACAATTTAAAGCAAACCAAAATAATAAATATATACCTTCAACAATCAAGGGAGTTGAACTTTTCTCTTAACATTGCTCAATCAAAGAACACTATCAATAGACTTTCATCTCCATTAAAAACTTCAAGCTTTATAGATTCAAAAATTTATGTAATTAAAAGGAAATTTTTTCATATCTAATAGGGAAAGCTTGAGTGTGCGTACTAGTTAAGAGCATGCGTTTCCTCCTAAGAGGTCAGAGATTCAAAACTAGAGGGGGGTAGAGTATATATGCCTTCGTAGACTTAGCAGTCAAATCGCTGCGTGGAGGTGGATCCCTTGTCCCACAAACAAGGGGGTCTCATACACCAATTTGGTGTTTGGCTTGGCTGTGACCTTAAAAATGGATATTATATTATTAATATGTAATACACACTTGCAATGTTGTTGTTGTATGGCTTGGTTGGTTGTTTTTTTGTTTAAGAATGATTTTCAAATTTGGTCTTAACAATGAATTCAAGTTTGGTTGATATCTTTTTCTAATAATGCGGTTGCTTTTTGTTGATGTCTTTTTCTAATAATATGGTTTCTTTTAATTAACAACGTCGTTTAACTTTTTTTATGATTTCAACATCTCTTTAAAACCCTTCATAGCAGTAGCTACATGGACACCCACACACACAACTTATTTCCTAGATGCTGAATGGAGAGAATGAAGCCGAAGACACAATAGTAGTTGTATGGATAGCTATTGGTATTATATATCTTTTGGGAATACCAACCGGAAAAAGAAAATTAAGTTGTAGCCCCGTAGGCAGACCAATCTTTGATTGTGTGTTTATTAATAGAGCCTTGGATTTTCATTTTAACAGTTCCCCTAGTTCACAACTCTACATAATTTTATGGGAAGCACACTTATTATTTCTCAATTTTTTTTTATAGCATTAATTTCTATGTTTTCAAAAACTAGAGAGTTAATAAAGAAAAAGGCTTTTTAAGATAAGAGAAGAAATACGCGGTTTTAAATAATGTTTGATTTTGCAAATGCTAGGCTTAATAGTAATCTTGATTATAGTAAGTTCAAATGGAAGCAATGCTAGGATTTTGTAAGCATTATAGTTGTCAATCACAAAATAATCTAAAAATAGAAAAGAGATGGTAGTAGTTATTTACAAGAATTTAAAAAACGTTAGAATCACTAAGCGTAGTTGCCACCATTTAATGCGTGTAATTTCATAATTGAACAATCTTGTGTGAATGGTTATAAAAATTGAACAATCTTGTGTGAATGGTTGGTTGACAAGAAAGAAAGAAAATTTTGCAAATTAGGAAAGAAAATGAAGATACAACAAAAAATGTGGTTATGATGTAAAATCGTCAATATTATCACTTTAATATATTTTTAAACACGATAAAATTACATCTTTAACTAATTTATTTCATTTATTACTATAAAATGAGAATGTATTAATTTATTACTATAAATTAAGAATTGAAATTGATAAAGAGATTACTCTGTCTATATATCGATGTTTTATAAAAGAAACCCTAAATAAAGAACCCTATCGGTCTTATTATGTTATCTCAAGAATTCCACGTCGAACATCAGAGTTTGAAAGTAATGATGTCTTCATGGAAAATGTAAGGAACCCTATCGACCTTATTATATTATGTCAAGATATCTATGTGGAACATCAAAGTAATGTCATGAATATGTGCTCATAAAGGTAGGATGGAAGATGTTTTCATAGCGGTAGGATGATCAGTACTCGAATATATTTGGCATGATCAATACTCGAATATATTTGGCATCCTCGAATATGTAGTAGATGGTAGTAGTTATTTACAAGATGAAAAAAAAAGGTTTGTGAGTTAGTAAGCGTAGTTATCACCATCTAATGTGGTAATCTCATAATTGAACAATCTTGTGTTAATCGTGGGTTGACAAGAAAGAATAAAATTTTACAAATTAAGGAAAATGGAGATACCACAGAAAATGTAGTACGTGGTTATGATGTAAAAATGTCAATACTGTCACTTTAATCTATTTTTAAGCGTTAGACAAATATAAAAAATATCGTTTCAAATGTTGAATTGCATCCCTGTTGAAGGCCATTGATTGGGACCGTGAAATCGATTGCCTTTATTGACGCTTCAGAAGCTTCATAACTCCCCTTCCAATCCCCTAGAAAAACGAATATATGGAAAAATATGAAGTGAAATACTTCAATGGATTGATTTTTCAGAGTTGAGTAGAGCAAGATATAATTGCAAGTAGAAGTAAATATAAGGAGACACAAATCCACATCAAACCTTCGGGTTGAGTGGAAAGATTAAGAGATTCTACTTGATATGGAGTGTAACCTTGATGGTTCTCATTCCGCACCAATTTCATCGTTTCCTCCCGAGGAAGGGAAAAAAGCCTTTGACTTTGCTCAAAGGCTTGGTCCAAAAAAATCTTCATCGATGACATGATGGATGATATTAAAAAAATCCAGAGTCTACACATGACTATATAAAGATCAATCAACCATTCCATATATAATAATTTTAATCGGTTCTGCCTAAATCAATGAACTGAATGAAAGGCCAGGGAAATGAAAGTTGAAAATTAAAACCGAGATTTAAAAATACCTTGCGAACTTGTGCGATTGGGATTGGAAAAAGCAATGCAGGCAAGTGTAGGTTTTAACCTTGTACATAAATTACTTGCATACAAATTCTAAAACACAGAAAATAAACAATGTGAGATAATAACACATGAAACATATATACAAAGAGATTTTCCTCTGGATCCCAAAACCGAGACTACCAGCTTGATTTTTCATTATGTTCCTTTCAATGTTACAATACATATTTATACATGCTGAAGCATCAAATACCATGGACCGAAAACCATTGCGTCCAAAACCATGGACCGAAAACCATAGGTAGGTTCACCCAACCTAATATAGGGTCCAATTTTTTTTTCCCGAGGCGCTGCCCTGGACCCCGTAGAGGGGGACTACCCGCCCCCCTCAAACCCCCCAGACAGAGGGGGCTGCCACCCCCCCTGTGACCCCCCCGCTGCACAATCGGCACAACGAAGGGGGGGCTCCGCCCCCCCTCTAACCCCCCGGTTCACTACGTAGGTTAGTCGTGGAAAAAATATAACACAACCCAACATTCTCCCACTTGTTGTTTTCTTTCCACAGGGAGCCAGAAGAGAGTTTAGTCATTTTTCCAGCCCTGAAACGCCCATTGTTTCTCTACACCAGGAGAACTTCTCAGAGCTCACAGATTTTGTCAATGCATCTGTAGTATTCTTCGAAGTGTCCACCTTTACGAGGAACACCTTTTTGTCTTCTATCATATCCCTCACAAAGTGATACTGAACATTAGTGTGCTTTGTCTTTGAATGATAAGCAGGGTTCTTTGCTAAGAAAATTGCACTTTGGCTGTCACAGTCTATCCTTATAGCTCCTTGTATTAGCCCCATACTTGAACATAATCTCTGCAACCAAACTGCTTCCTTGCTTGCATGAGTGGCTACCATGTATTCTGCCTCTGTAGTTGATAGTGCCACTATAGATTGTTTCTTACTCATCCAACTAACTGCACCTCCAAATAGGTTAAACACATACCCACTTGTAGATCTTCTCTGATCCAAATCTCCATCCCAGTTTGCATCAACAAAGCCACGGATATCCAAACTCTCTGTCCAATTTTGATCTTCCTTGGTAGCACAAACCATAATCACTAGTGCCACACAAATACCTGAAAAACCCGCTTCACTGTTGTCCAGTGATCCTTCCCTGGTTTTGACATAAACCTGCTCAATACTCCCATTGCACGTGTAGTGTCTAGTCTAGTACAGACCATTACATACATCAAGCTACCGACTGCACTTGCATGTGGAACACGGGACATATCCTCTTCCTCTTCTTGTGTCTTGGGACACTATTCAACAGATAACTTTACACCTATAGGAATAGGAACCTTCACCAGTTTACTATCTAAACCTCTGCAGTATTGTCTCGACATACTTCCTCTGGTTTAACCAGAGTTTCCTCTTTGCCCAATCTCTTTTAAATTCCATGCCCAAAATATAGTTTGTAGCACTAAGATCTTTCATGTCAAATTTGGAGGACAATTGGGTCTTCAAATCCTGGATAATTTCTTTGTCATTTCCAACTAGCAACATATCATCCACATACAAGACCATATCAATAACATGGTCACCAATTAATTTAAAATACACACAGTGATCTGCTTTGCTTTTGGTGAAGCCAAGTCCTCGCATAAATGTATCAAATTTCTGATACCACATCCTTGGTGACTGTTTTAAAACATACAGAGATATCTTTAACTTGCATACCAGTTCTTTCTTACCCTTCACTGCAAAGCCTTCATGTTGCTTCATGTAGATCTCCTCTTCCAGATCCTCGTGAAGAAATGTTATTTTCACATCCATCTGTTCTACCTCAAATTCAAAAGCAGCAACAACAGATAAAAGTAACCTAATAGAAGTTACATTGGCAACAGAGGAAAAAATATCACCAAAATCAATTCCCGACACCTTGGAATAACCTTTTGCTACCAACCGAGCTTTGTATTTCTCCACCTTTCCTTCTGCATTTGTCTTCATCTTGAACACCCATTTACTGCCAATGGGTTTCCTTCTAGCTGGTAACTCCACTAGATCCCAAGCCTCATTTTTGCGCAAAGATGCCATTTCATCAACCATGGCCTCTTTCCAGAGTTTTCCATCCTATGAATCTACTGCTTCCTTCACAGTTCTGGGATCATCATTAGTAATAGATAAAGAAAACTTTGAATAGAAAACAGATGGACTATACCTTTTTGGCTACCTTCTTTCTTGAACTGATCTTCTTACACTCGGAGTTTGTGGCTCTTCATCTTCTGATTCCTCCTCTGCTGTAGAGTCTGATTCTTCCTCCTTTAGCTCAAACTCTATCTTCTCAGGTTCCTTTGGTTGGAATTCAGGTTTAATAACATCTTTCACCTCTCTGAACACCACATCTCGGCTATACACAACCTTCCTTGTTGTTGGGTTCCAAAGCTTATAACCCTTTAAACCATCCTTATACCCAATAAAGATGCACTTTTCAGATTTACTATCCGACTTGGTTTGTTTCTTCTTTGGAACATGTACATATGCATCACATCCAAATACTCTCATATGTGAAAGAGAGGGTTTCTTACCAGTCCATATCTCTTGTGAAGTCTTATCCTCCAATGCTAATGAAGGTGATCTGTTGACTAGGTAACATGTTGTCTCCACCGCCTCTGCCCAGAATTCCTGTCTTAACCCGGCACCACTAAGCATGCTTCTTGCCCTTTCCATCAACGTCTTATTCATTCTTTCTGCAACTCCATTTTGCTAAGGATTATATGGAGTAGTCTTCTGTCGTGCTATACCACACTTCTTACAGAATTCTTCAAATTATTCACTGCAAAACTCTCCACCATTATCTATCTTCAACACCTTTATTTTCTTCTCTGTCAGGTTTTCCACCAGAGCCTTAAATTCTTTAAACCTGTCAAAGACTTCATATTTCTTCTTAAGGAAATATATCCATGTATTCCTTGAGAAGTCATCTATAAATGATACATAGTACACAGACTTACCCAGTGATGGAACCTTCACAGGTCCAAACATATCACTGTGCACAACCTCTAATATCTGTTTTGCCCTCTTACCACCAGACGGGAAACTCACACGATTTTGCTTCCTGTATACACAATTTTCATAGAGATCAAAATCCAGAGAGATATTACTCATACCTTCTACCATACCTTTACCATGAAGTATTCGAAGGCCCTTCTCTCCAATATGTCCAAGCCTTTGATGCCACAACATGGTCTTCTCTCTAGAGAACACTAGATTTTCAGCTCCACTTTCAGGAACCACAAAACTATTGCACCTATCAACAATAGTGCTACCTTGCAGCTTGTACAGAGTTACAATCTGAACTCCCTGCATCAATACCAGTGCTCCCTGAACCATCTTGTAGGTATCTTTCTTGAACACTGTCTTTACACCTGCATCATTCAACTTGCTTACAGAAATCAGATTTCTAGCCAATGCAGGAGTATGTAGAACACCCGGAAGTGTTCTAACCCTTCCACCTTGCAACTTCAACTTTACTTTTCCGCGACCAACAATTCTAGGAACCAAGAAGAAATCACCACCATCGTACTCACATAACCACTCTCTATGGGGAGTGAAGTGAAAGGATGCACCTGAGTTAATCAACCATGCCTCATGATCTACATGTGTACTTGAAGAAGCCAAATACACATCCCCACCTTCATCTGAGGTGGTTTTCGCCTCTACAGAAGAAGCATCATCAGATCCCTTTCCTTTATCAGGAGCTTTAGATTTACAGTCCCTTTTGAAGTGCCCTTCCTTTCCGCATTTCCAGCACACCACCTTTACAGGTTTTCTTGGAGATTTAGATTTCCCTCTAGATTTAGATCTCCCACTCGATGACTTATTTTTGTTTTTGTTCCGGGACCGTCCTCATACAGATAAGGCATCACCATTCTGGCTCTCCATATTTTTCCGTCTGAGCTCCTCTGTTAGCAAGGATGAGACTATTTCATCAAACTGCAAGGCAGTTGCATTGATACCTATTGCAATAACTAGACTATCCCACAAATTTGGTAGAGAACACAATAAACTGATGCATTTGTCTTCATCTGAAATTTTAATATTAACAGATGCTAACTGACTTACCATAATATTAAATGCATTCATATGCTCCGTCACCGAGTCTCCATCTTTCATCCTCGGGTTATACAACCTTTTTCGCAGGAACAGTTCCACCAGAGACTTAGATTGGTACAAAGTCCCTAACTTGTCCCACAAAGCCTTCGCCGTAGCTTCCCTTGATACATTCAACAATACTGAATCGAAGATACACAATCATATTGTGCTCTTTTCCTTCTGATCCAACTTCTTCCATTCCTCATCGGACACTCCCATTGGTTTAGTACCTAGATCTATTCTAATCCACTGATCTTTTTCCACCAATAGATCCTCCATCTTGAGTTTCCACAACTCAAAACTATGACCATTAAATTTCTCGATCTCTATCGTTCCACTGCTCGCTATCTTCTACTACCAGAATTAATCTCGCATATCTCCCACTGAATAGGGTCTACCATAGGCCCGAGCAAAACCCCTCAGCAACAAAGGTGTCCCGTTGAAGCCAAAACAGTTCTGATACCAAATGTAGGTTTTAACCTTGTACATAAATTACCTGCATGCGAATTCTAAAACATAGAAAATAAACAATGCGAGAGCATAACACATGAAACATATATACACAAATATTTTCCCCTCGATCCCAAAACTGGGACTACTAGCTTGATTTTTCATTATGTTCCTTTCAATGTTACAATACATATTTATACATGCCGAGGCATCCAATATAATGGACCGAAAACCATTGCGTCCAAAACCATGGACCAAAAACCATAGGTAGGTTCACCCAACCTAATATAGGGTCCAAAAAATTGTTTCCTGAGGCGCTGCCTCGGCCCCCGTAGATGGGGGCTAACCCCCCCCCAGATAGGGGGGGCTGCCAGCCCCCCTGTGAGCCCCCTGCTGTGCAATTGACGCAATGAAGGGGGGCCTCCACCCCCCCTCGAATCCCCTGGTTCACTACAAAGGTTACTCGTGGAAAGAATATAACACAACCCAACAACAAGATTCATAGACTCAGAATAATCTACTTCATCCATCGTTAATTCTGTCTTTTGTCATTTGTTTCTTCTAAATCTCTGATACCTTCAAAATATGCCCTATTCATGAATACCAATACACAACTGCTTCTCCTCTACTATCAATGAATGTGAAAAGAAACTTCTGTTATCAACAAATGCAAACATAAACCTCATATCATCTCTGTTATCAACGAATGCGAACATAAACCTCATATCATGACTTCTAACTCTATCAATGTTTCCATTATGACTAATGACCTGGGAATGGATGAACAACCTCCATTACATCCCATTGCACTTTCTGGAGTGTTGGCAGAAACCCCTGTAGACTTTAGAGTGTTACATCAGTCATAGAACTCGATTTTTTTGAAATGTCCTACGAACAGACAACCCTTCATATGCCATTTTATAATATTATTTAAATTTTTAGAAAAACTTGTAAAAATCAAAATTTAAATTTCTTTTAACTGGTAAATTTCGTTGAGCACTTCTTTGACATGCTAGAGGGCTTCAGAAGGGTTGTGATGTGTTCAAATTTGAACACTGTTTGGGAATGTTGTGTAAGGTTTCCCTGGATCAATCCAACCGTCATGTCATTTTATCAAAGGCACTTTCCTTCTTTGGTGTGATTCTTTTTATGCTTTTTCTTTCTTTGAGATCGCCGAAAGAAGTTTTCTACGAAATATGAGCTTTTCGAAATATGGGGCACTAACAAAATTGAAATCGGGACCTCTTGCAAACCAACTTTTTATGTTCACCTACTGCCTAGTTTATTTCATAAGTAGGGGGCATTCACAGGATTGAAATTTGGGACTTCTCGCACCTCAAACCAACTTTTTATGTGTCTACCAAAGGTTTCTTACCTTGAGAAAATGTCAATACAGGGAGCATTACAAGAGTTGAACTCGAGACTTCTCTAAGCGAGAATCATACCACTAGACTAAATTCCCTGGCACACTGTAAAGCCACTGAAAATACTTTGAATTCCCTAAACATAACAAAAGATTTTCCATGGAAGATAGAGTCAACCCTAGCAGTACGACAACCTATATAAGCTTTCAGTAAGGAGATCCTTTTTGTTTCTGTAAATGAGAGATTGTCTATATACGGGGCATTCAGAGCAAATAATCGAAATAAATGCCCTCGCAATAAGTAGAAGAGCAACTAAAAACATTAGAAATTTTGCTAGAGGAGCAACTGAAAATATTAGAAATTTTGCTATTAGGGTTGGAATTTGGATTCCCCTTTATCCATTGGAGCCCTTTTTTTAGATTTTGGATTTTCATCTTTCCCCTCATAAAAAGTTGTGTTTAAAATTTTGTCTTTCAAGAATAATTTTTTCATAAACTTCTCACCAATAAAACTTTGAATAAAAATTATCTCTCAATAATACAATTATATTAAAAAAATTCACATATTTATCATTAAGGAAAACATACAAATGCCCATAACACACAAATGACTTATTGAATCCTAAATCTTTTATTATTCCTTTATAATTAATAATGATAATTTATGTTTATCTTCTAAAATATATATATTATATCAAAATTAAAAAATGGGCCTACTTTGGCAATCTTGATATATTTTAAACTTGAAAAAAAAATAGTGATTGATTTTAAATTAAAAATTGTTTTGAGGTAAAGTAGACTAAAATGACAATGGATAATTTTACACTAAAATATGCCATAAAACAAAGTAAAAGAAATCTTTAAATTCTATAAAGATTTGTTGTAGAATTGTAACACCCATTTCCATGTAAATAACTAGCATTTACTTTTACCATGCAAGACTTGTTAGTTAAGGTAATTAGAAAAGAATTTTAAAATATGTTATTTTGTTTTAAAAATTGTGTTTAAAGAAAAGTTATGTATATTCAGAAAATGACTAGAGAAATAATTGTAAAAAGAAAATCTTGATTCCATGCACTTGAGAGTTATCTTTCCTTCTGTGAAAAGATTAACGAAAAAATCTTTCAGGGGAAAAATACATGTGTGTATGAGGGGTGCCTAGAGGAAAGGAAAGGAAAGAAACATTTATGACAGGAGACTATCAAGAAACAAAATTGGTTTTGTTGGGTCTTCTTGAGCTGGTAAAAACCAATGGAAGCCCATATAAGACATTTTGGGCTGGGGTCTTGAGCCTACAAAATCGTCACTATTTGAACTACCCTGGTAATTAGGAGGCTTGGGGGGAAGACCTAGATATAATAGCACGTCTCACTAGTTGGGAGGAATGAGTCTTTCTTTGGTTATTTTCTAGCACATTAGACAAACGGAGAAGTACTAATGCTAGGAGTAGACAAAAATATTGTTAGTGTAGAGTTTATTTATACAGATAAGTACTTGTACTGATTGAAATGAATAGACAAAAATATATGTAAATGTCAAGTTTATTTATGTTAACATTCCAAGAACATTATTGACTGTTGTTCGTAAAGAGATATGGAGTTTTAGAAAAGTTTGATTAAACTTGGTATCATTATTTTAATTAAGGGACAAAAGTCCTATTTGTGTGATCCGAGATTACGGTTTTAAAAGAAAACACAGTGTGTGTGTGTGTGTGTGTATATATAGGTTTTAAAAGATATAGTAGGGAAATAGTCAAACGTTTGACTCTTGGAGGAAACGACATATTATAAACCAGAACAGGATGATAGAAAAAAGTGTTGGCCTTTCAGTCAATAACTAAAACAAACTTCATTGAGATTGAAGAACCGATAGAATATTAATAATATTCGGTCTTAAGGTTTGCATGCAAAACCTTAAGTTACAAAGAGAGAATTTATGTAATAAAATATAACCCCCCATGCAAATAACAACAAATACCAAGGAAAGACGAAAGAAAACTAATACAAAAGCAAAACCCCAAATATAGGGGAAGAACCATAAACCGTAATACGACTCAATACAACATGAGGGTTGATGTAAGCATGAGTTGTCTTCTTGGAAAAAAATGGGTAAGGAAGTCAGGTTAGTATTCCATAACAAGGAAGACACTCCGTAGGGATAACAATCCTGAATAACCTGTTGCAAACCCAGAACTAAGAAATCTTTATTGAACCGACCCTCATAATCTTTCCATGGCCACAAGGACGAATACTCATAGAATCCATTTGTGAATAAATGTAACTAGAATCTAACATTAAGGAAAGAAATTATGTGGTAGCTGTAAGAACATTATAACCTTCATGAGTTGCTGAGATATCCGAGAATGTCGTTAACAAATATATACATGATAAATAAATGTCATTACACAAAAGCCCATAATGTTATGAAGGCAGAAATCCAGACGAAGAAGGAATTAGCACAATCATTCAAACTGGAAATAAATCATTCAACCATAGAATAAAACAAGGACAATAAAAAACGTGCGGAGACAAACTAGTTTATAACTTAAATAAAAGTTGTATCCAATAGGAACAACCGAAACAATTGTACCACATAAAAACCCTAATACATCAAATAAATATAGTTGGTGTGTATTCAAACTCAGCAACGACATATACAATTGTCAACAATAATCGGTATCACTTGCTCAAGACAGAATCATTGACAATCCAAATAATAACAGAACTGAACCCAAAACTTCAACTGGGAGAAAACCCTAAAATAATATGTGAATAAGTTAAAGAGGTGGGCTCCAAAAACCTAGAATAGAAGAACATGTCAAGTATTAAACTTTGTTGCAGGAAACACCAAAGTCGTAGAGCATAAGTTGGGTTTGGTAGTGAGTTTCTCACCTACAAGAAAACGAAGAGGTTAATACATGGTGGATACACCCAAGCTGAAAAAAAAAAGTATGCAGACAAGAACCTTTAATACCAAATGAATTACATGTGCGCAGAACAATTTTTTCTGAAGAGAATTCTAGAGGAAGCACATAAGTTAGTGGCGTGTGACGGTGACATAAAGTGAATAAAATGCTCAGACCCTCAGAAAAGATGAGATTACCTAAAACCTGAGTGGCTTGAGATAACCAAAAACCTTCCTGCCGAGGTGAAAGACTGCCACAAACATCCATCACCATTTTCCCTAAAAGATCGAAAAGTGTTAAACTTGGTGAACACGTGAAGCAAAGAATGACAGGGTAGAAAGAAAACAAAAATGTCTCATGCCAACAAGGATTCGACGAGGTAGGCAAAACCCTAACTAGAAGAAGCGGTGCAACACTAGGTACAAGATTGAAAGAGAGGTTTCTGAAAGTAGACCGGGAGGAGGAGGTTGGCATAAACCAACCCAACACATCTCCAATGTTTGATGTGCTAAGATCCTCCTCAGGTTAGATAACAAAATTTTATTCATGTGATTAAGGATTCATGAGTTTTACAAGAGAAAAATGAGTTTTTATGTTAATTTTATGAGCATTTTTAACATAAATAAGACACTAAACAACAAGATAAAAATGTATAGAACATCACCGAAAACACATCACAACAAGAACATGATGAAGGAGTTCACCTCTCCTAGATTACATCTCCTTGGTCCAACTTCCAATTGCTTGGGCATCTCTATTATGCTCAAATATATAAAACGTTGTATTTACAATGCTCAAATGCTTCTGAAACCTGCTCTAATGAGTCTAGAATGTTCAAAAATGGCTACCTAACCTATTTTTGCACCCAATTTGGTAAAAAAATGGAGAAGTTATGACATATCCTAGTTTTCCCACTATTCTCTCTACATTTTCCCCAAAATGCAACATCATCCTACAATTTTGCCCCATTTTCCGTTAACAGGCCACCAAATCCGCTGAAATCTAGGCAGATTTGTCGAATGGTTAACTTTGCCGCTGAGGCCTAAAAATCAGGGGTTATGGGCATATGGGGGGCCATGCGCCCAAGGGCTAGCCCCTAATGTTGGCCCCCTCCCTTCGATGGTTACATCAGAGTTGCATGAACGTTCACCTGGGTAGATGACCCAACGGTTAGGGCATGTGGTCGGCGACGATGGTCGATGGAGCGGTCAAGACTGGCAGTTAGTGGGCCGTCAGCATATTGTTCACATGGAGGGCGGTTAAGTTCACCCGACCCCCCATACCTTGCGACATTACCATTTAAATTAAACACCAACCATGTTATATTAAGTGAAAATTTTTGGGTGCAGTGATAATGTTGTTTGTTTATGTGATAAAAGGTTAGAGGTTTGACTGTAGCTGCCTCTGCCCAGTTTATAGCTAATTTTTGGTGGCCTCCTGTGCTGCCACATGGCGGCCTTCGATTGGGCCACGTGCCAGCCCGTGGTTGGCCACCCCACCAACCAATAAAAAACCATAAATTTCAACCAACAGAGTGTGCCACTTGGCATGATCTAACTCGTTGAGAAAATTTTGACCCAGTAAATTGCCACATACCCTGCCTAGTCAATGCCATGTCAGTAATACGGACTTCTTACTAGGCTGTCCATTTTTTTTGAAAATTCGCTTGTTTGACAAAGTGGAGATAACTCATTTTTGGAGTCAAATAAAGTCCGTTTCGCATGAAACGAGTTGCGTTGAATTCAGGATGACGAGCACTACATGTTCATTCAGGTTCCACATGATTCTAATGGCTTTGAGTTTTGAGCACCTGATCATTCCTCCTCAATGGAAGCCTTTTGGACCCCAAAAAACCACTTTCAGTTGTCGAGCAAGTGATGGTACAATTCCTCACCTTTCCAATTTCTATCCATTTCGCTTTTGAAGGATTTGTTCCCTTGAGCCCCACTCAAACATAGTCCATACTTCCGCTTTTCGATGTCCTTGTTCTTCTCTCAAGTATAGTGTCTTACTAAAGCTCATCAAGGAATTCTAGAGAAAAGTCTTCAATAGATGGAATTTGAATATTCTCTCCTTGATCTTCAATCAAAGGAGGCTCATACAACCTTAAATTCTTCAACATTAACAAAAACATATATTTGCATATTTGAAGGCATTATTACCAATCTTTTACAAAATTCTGAATGGACCATATCTAATTGGTTTTAGATTTTTACCTTCTCCTTGGAGACTTTCTTTGCTAATGTGAAGCCAAAATTCATCTCCAACTTGGAACTTGTGATCTACATGATGCTTGTCGTGCCTTGATTTGTACTTGCCTTATCTCTTTTCAAGTCGTTCTTGAAATCTTTGGTGTAGCAATTGGATTTGTTCAATGAAATTTCTTGTTTTTTCTATGTCACCATGACCATCAATAACAACATATTTTCCAAAAATGAAATCCAAAGGAGATTTAGGCAAGTATCCCAAACATGCCTCAAATCATGATGTTTGAGTTGAAGAGTGCTCGACCTGGTTGCAAGCATGCTAAATATAGTGCAAATGTTCATCCAATAACTTATGATGCTTACTGCAATACCCACGAAGAAGATGTATCATTGTTCTATTCACCACCTTTTTTTGACCATCTGTTTGTGGACGAAAAGTTGTACTCTTTTTCAACTTGGTGTCCATGAATCCCCACAAGATTTACCAAAAATTCCCAACAAAGCGAGAATCTTGATCACTAACAATTGATGTGGGCAATCCAAAATGCACCCATACATTCTGAAAAAATAACTGAACAGTCTATTAAGCTGCAAATTTCTTTTTACATAGAATCAAAATACACATTTTTCTGAACCTATCCACAACTACATACAAATAATCATGATCTCTTTTTAACAATGGAAGACCTCCTACAAAATCCATATAAGCACTCTCCCGTGGTAGTGAAGGAACCGGAAGTGGTGCGTACAATCCTAACTTCCTATTGCTAGGCTTACTGGTTGCACATAATGAACATCCTTTAATAAAACGTGACACACTTTCAAGCATGCGGGGCCAATAAAAATACCTCTATAGATGTGTCACCATCTTAGTTACATAGACCAACAATAAGAGAAGTAGGTGCCTTTCTTATGATGTTAACTCTTTCTACCTGCGAAATACAAAGCTTGCCAAGATGGTACAACAAGTTATCATGCAAATGATAATCCAATTTCTCTACTTGGTTACATTGACTCAATCTTGCATAAACATCTTGAAACTCATTGGTTAATGCATATTTCTCAATATAACTTTCATGCAAAACAAAATTATGCTTGAGTAAATTAGCTGCACTAAAAATAGGCCTAGAAAGCACATCAACAACTTTATTGTAGATACCTTTCTTATAGCTAATTACCAAGTGGAGTTGTTGAAGAAAACCCATCCATCGGAAGTGCCTTGATTGCTGCAACTTTGATTGAGATTGCAAGTATTGCAATGGTTGATGATGAGTGTGAATGCTTATTTCCTTACCCATCAAGCAATGTTTCCACTTTTACATATTTAGCACCAATGCATACAATTCCTTATCATGTGTAGGATAGATAATCACTGCACCATTAAAAGTTTCCGAATGAAAACATATAGGATTACCATGTTGCTTGAGGACTGCACCCATTGCGTATTCACTAGCATCAGCCTGAATCTCAATTGACCGTCTCAAGTTTGGAAGTGCAAGTACTGGATCTGAACTGAACTTTTCCTTCAATGCATCAAAGGCCTTTTGCTGTTTTCCTCCCCACCAAAAAACCTTTCTCACACTTGTCAATGCATGCAAAGGAGCTACTATAGAAGAAACGTTAGCAATGAATTTCCTTCAATATTGGGTTGCTCCAAAAAAACTTCTTACCTCAGTAATTGTCTCAGGCCTTGCACACGGGCTTCACTGGGGGAGCAATACCATACCACATGGGGTCATATTGGAGGATATATATTGAGAAAAAAATGGCATAATATATTGGGGGATATATAGGGGGTAAAGGGTCTTTATATTGGCAAGTATAAAAAATGGAGCTAAAAGTTAATGAAAAAATATAAAGGGGTGTAAAAAATGTTAATGAAAAAATGGGTACCTACAATATCTAGTGGAAGTAGGGGTTTTTTAAATTAGGAAGGTGTATTGGGCTCGTATTGGTAGGGGTTAAATAATGTGATATTTTAGGGGGATTTTCCAATATGTAGTCAAATTAGGGGTATTGTTTAATATGCCACGAACACATGTGATAGGCCAAAGCTTCATTGAGCAAAGCCTGCGTGGGGCCTTGACCAATTCAAAATGACATCAACCTTAGAGGGATCTATTTTCAAATCACCTCCTCCAACAATAAGACCCAAGTAAACTAAAGAATTTTTTCCAAACTCACACTTTGACATCTTAAGATAGAACTGTTCTTTCTTCAAGACATCAAGTACTTTTCTTACATGCATGACATGTTCATCACGATATTGATTGAAAATTAAGATGTCATCTAAGTAGACTATAACAAAATCATCAAGAAACGGCCTCAACACATCATTCATCACATGCATGAATGTAGCAGGAGCATTACATAAACCAAAAGGCATAACTAGCCATTCAAACAAACCTTGTTTTATTTGAATGTTGTCTTCCAAATGTCTCCTTCAACTATTCTAATTTGATGGTAGCCACTCCTTAAGTCCAACTTAGTAAAATAATTTTCATCATTCAATTGATCAAGTAAATCATCAATTCTAGGCAATGTGTAATGGTTCTTTACTGTAGTTTTTTTCAATGCATGAAAGTCCACGCACATGCGCCATGTTCCATCCTTCTTTGGCACCATGACAATAGGTGAAAAACATGGCGAGGATGATGGCCCGATGATCCCTTTATCCAACAACTCTTGAATTTGCTTCTTAATTTATGCACTTTCCATCACTAACATCTTGTACATGCCAATGTTAGGAAGAGGACAATCTTGTTGCAACTGCATCTCATGTTGGATTCCTCTCTTGGGAGGTAATCCCTTTTGTTCTTGAAACATCTCATCATATTGGTTAACTACATCAACCAATTTAGATTTCAATTTTGAATCACAACCTTTAAAAAACTCATTATCAATATCATTATTGGGTTTGATCATTAGAAGCACAAATTTCTTGCTTGAATTCACTAGTCTTTTCATATACCCCACATTAACAAGTGAAAGATTTAGTTTCTTGCTATGAGCTCTCACAGTATATTCTACTCCATATTTGAACAAATGGTATTTGTTGTTATGTCTATGGAAGATAACTTTTTTGTCATAGAGGTATGGGCTGCCCAAAACTATGCCACATATGTCTAATGGCCCAACATCAAGCTCCACTTCATCTATGGAATTTGCAGTAATGGCGAATTTCAGTTTACACTTTTTAGTAACCTACAATTGTGCATTGTCACACACCCATCCAAGTTGATATGGTTTATGATGTGAAATGGTTTCCAAGTTTAAGCTTTTGACAATGTTTTCAGAGATAAGATTAGCTTGAGAGCCACTATCAAAAAGTGTATCCCCCTTATGTGAAAAAGTTCTATCATCTTCTTTTCATTTGGAGTTTCATTTTGTGAATTTGAAGAACTAGTGCTAGCAATGGATTCTTTCCCTTTTATACCCATGGTTGTAATTTCAGTTTCATCATCCGAATCAGATCCTAAATTCTGTTGAGTGGTTGTAGTTGTCTTTTGTTTTCCCTTGTTTTTGAATTTTTTTGGTTTCATTTTGGGATGAAGCTTCAAAAATGAGCTTCATCGTGACCCTCTTTGGAACAATGTTTGCATGTTAATTTCTCTCCTTCCTTCTTGATAGATGCATTTTTCTTTTCCTCCCCTTTGAAATTAACCTAGAGACTTTTTTCACTATTATTTACGTCCAGGATTACGTCCTAGATCGTTCGATAGAAATCCAAAGATAAAAGGAGAAATGAAAAATTATTTCCTTTACTCTTAAATGGCTTTTTACTACCTTCTTCTGGAGTGTTTTTCCCTCTTGCCTCAAGATGAGTGGCTTGCGCACACACATCATCTAGATTATTGGGATTAAACATTAAGATAGTATGCCTAAGGTAACTGTGAAAACCCCCTATGTACTTCGACAACGTGTCTTGTGATTGCAAATCTACACCTAACATTAAAGATCTTTTTTCTGAATTCTTGGGTGTAATATTGCACATTTTGACCTTTAAGCTGTCTAAAGTTCTGCCAATTCATGATGGATTTCTGCATATAAGCTAGAGGGTAGAATTGTATTTTAACTGTAGTAACAAAATCAGACCAAGAAATTGAGTTCTTACCACGTTTTTTTATCTCTTCTTGTGTCTTTGATTCCCACCATACTAGTATTGTACTCTCCATTCTCAAGGAAGCTAACTGAATCTTTATGTCATCCTCTTGAAGGTTTTGATTTCTGAAATAGACCTCAAACTGACGAACCCAATTATCAAGCTTCTCTGTATTCACTTCACCATTATACATGGGCAACTCAAATTTAACATCAAGTTTTTATAAGGGTGATTTACTAGTTCCTTTTGAAGTATGTTGATGAGTATGAGTAAGGGTTGTGTTAGTGGAAGAGGGTGAAGATGCTTGTGAAGAAGTATCTGAAGAAGATGGTGGAGAGGGTGGAGGTTTATCTCCATTTCCATTACCTCCTCCTGAAGAACCTTCTCCTTTGGGAGGTTTGGATCTTTCACCCTAAAATTGGTATTCCTCTCTTCATAGAGGACCTTTACCATCTCTGTCATATCAAATAAAGCCTTCCTGAAGAACTTCTCATCTTCTGTCATGTTTGTAGGTTCTCCTTCATGAGACGTGCTCCCTGGAGTCTCAACTGCAACTTGAGGATGAATGGGTGTTGGAGATTGTCGCAACCTTGCCCTCCTTCCCCTTGATGCAACTTCAGGGATTCCGACCAGCTTCCCTTCTTCTCTTTTGAGTTTTAACCTTGTAAGCATGACATAAAATTGCAAACAATTAAAACCTTCTTGCATAAAAAAAAACCAGTGCCCTGATACCAAAATGATCAGATTAATAATATTAATTTTCCAGGCTAAGATCCTCCTCAAATTAGATAACAAAATGTTATTCATGTGCTTAAGGATTCATGAGTTTTACAAGAGAAAAATGAGTTTTTATGAGAAATTTTAACATAAATAAGAGACTGAACAACAACATAAAAATGTATAAAACATCACCAAAAACACATCACAACAGGAACATGATGAAGGAGTTCACCTTTCCTAGGCTACGTCTCCTTGGTCTAGCGTTCAATGGCTTAGGCCTCTCTATTATGCTCAAATGTGTAAAACTATGTGTTTACAATGCTCAAATGCTTTTGAAACTTGCTCCAATGAGTTCAAAATGTCAAAAAATGGCTACCTAGCCTCTTTTTGCACCCAATGTGGTAAAACACTGGAGAAGTTATGACCTATACTAGTTTTCCCACTATTCGCCCTACATTTTCCGCAAAATCTGACATCATCCTACAATTTCGCCCCATTTTCCGCTGATGAGCCACCAAATCTGCCGAAATTCAGGCAGATTTGTCGGATGGTTAACTTTGTCGCTGAGGCCTAAAAATATAAAATTATGGGCATATAGGGGGCCATGTGCCAAGGAGATGGCTCTCGTCATTGCCCCCTCCCTCCGGCAGTTACATCATAGTTGTGAGAGTGTTCACATGGCTAGATGAACCAATAGTTAGGGCTGACGGTCGACAATGATGGTCAATGGAGTGGTCAAGGTTGGTGGTTAGTGGACCGCTAGTGTATTGTTGAGATGAGAGGTGATTAAGTCTGCCTGACCCCCCATACCTTGCAATATTACGATTTAAATTAAACGCGCCACCATGTTATATTAAGTGACAACCCGTGGGTGCAGTGGTAATGTTGTTTGTTTGTTTGATGGGAGGTAGGTGGTTCGACTCCTACTGCCTCCATCCAGTCTATAGCCAATTTTTGGTGGCTTCCCAGGTTGCCATGTGGTGACCTCTGTTTGAGCCATGTGTCAACCCGTGGTTGGCCACCTCACCAACCAATAAAAAACCATACATTTCAACCATTCAGAGTGTGCCACTTGGCATGATCTAACTCGCTGAGAAAATTTTAACCCAATCAATTATCACATACCCTACCCAGTCAGTGCCACGTCAGTAATATAGACTGTTGACTGGGCTGCCCATTTTTTTGAAAATTCCCCTGTTTGACAAAGTGGACAAAACTCATTTATGGAGTCATACAAAGTCTGTTTCGCACGAAACAAGTTGCGCCAGATTTAGGATGACGAGCACTACGCGTTTGTTTAGGTTCCATACCATTCTAGCGACCTTGATTTTTGAGCATAATTTTGAGCACATGGTCACCTCTCCACCATTTGATGTAGGGTTTGGAATCGGACGATCATGATCATGCCACCTGCTATCCTAGCAGAGATGGCAATACTACAACATTTATGATTTTCTACAGCTGGAAAACAGTACGTGGTGCCATAACATCAACCATAACACTTGGAGTTCATTGACATTTGCAAAACCGCTTATAGAACAGATCGATACATAAATAAAGTGCAAACATAAGGTTTGTAAATTGAGATGTATTGGCATCGAAACCTAATGTTTAAATTAAAAAAACACAAAAGAACCATCATCATCCATGAATAGTGTGAAATCTCAGCACATAGTTACAATATTCATATTACTCATGTGTGTGTGTGTGTGTGTGTGTGTATTAAGGTATTTTTGCCATAAGTATGGTGATTTATTTTCCTTTTACCTTATTGACGGTTGGTGAGTGTTACAAGTGGTATCAGGTCCTAGGTTTCAATACTAAGGCCTATTTAGGCATTGATTAATAATTACATATATGTTGTGAACAAGGAGAGAGAGAGAGAGAGAGAGAGAGAGGAGGCATAATGCGGAGAGGAGCTAGAGGTACACCTACCTTAGGAGCCAATCTTGAGATGTGGGTATAATTGGATGTAGGGAAACAAAACTCCACTTTCATGTTGTTGGAAACCATTCAACAATTAAGGACTGAAATGGATAGTCTACAAGAAAATAATGAAAGATTGATGCGTGATCAGGAGAAGATCATAAAAAGAATTTTTATCACCAGGATCATCGTAACTTTGTACCCAAATCTTGTGATAATGGTAGAGACGAGGAAAAAAGATAGAGGGGTGAAAATTTTCCTGAAGGGAGTCATACTCAACACTTGGAAGGAGACAAGGGGGGAAATGAGTAAGAATCTAACAATGCCACAAATTACCAGAAAAATAAGAAACATAAAACTGAGTTGAAAGGAGAGTTTAAAAAGATTAAGCCTCCAACTTTTGACAGGGAAATGGAGGAAGTTGTTGAGGCTTGGTTGACCAATATTAATAAATATTTCCAAATTTACGAATATGATGACAATTTAAAAGTGAGATTAGCCATTTATCAACTTTAGGGGAGGGTTACGATGTCGTTGGAAGAGGTTAAGGTTGTTCATATAATTATGGAACGAGGGGCGACTTAGGGGGCATTCTAAAAGCATTTCAAGGAGAAGTATTCGACGAAGTGGTTTTATGATGATAAGGCGGAATAAATTCTTGATATTCGGTTGGGATAACTCACTACGGACGAGATTGTAACCAAATTCACGTCCTTGTTAAGGTATGCACCTTACATTCGGGAGGAAAAGTCCAAAGTTCAACATTTCATTAGCAACCTACCAATGTTCATGGAAGAACGACTGGAATTTGAGAATACCAAAACCATGTACAATGCCATTCGAAAAGCATGGATCTGCTATCAACAGATGAAATCAGAAGGAGAACGTAGTAAGAGTTGGGCTTGTAAAAATTCACAAAAAAATATTCAGAACATGAAAAATGCGAAAATTGGAAAAACCAAGAGTCTGCATAAGAATCATTACAACAAATTTGCTGGAAGGAATCAACAGAAAACTAAATCACAAGGGTAAAGCAGGGAAGTGGAAGTTTCTAGTAAACCTAAATTTTTTTAGCCATATAGTTTACTTTCAATCCTAAAATTTGATTTCTTACCAACCGTGTTGTCACAATTGTCTTTTTTGCTTGCAATAGTGTGGTGTCTTAAGCTTAATTAGAAATATTATTGCGCTCGAGAAGTGTTCACCAACAAGTATGGTAGAGATGTTGTAATGTAATGTTTAACATTTTACACTAAGTCAAATTACATAAAAATAAATAAATATATTAAACCAAATTAAATAAGAATATTAATATAATTTTTTTAACTCCATCAAAATGAAAAAATACAAAAAAAAAATCCTATAAGATAACTAATAATAAAAATAAAAATGACCCATGGTATTAACCTATGGTATTCATATGGAATACAACCTATTTAAAGGGGAAACTTAAACCAACCTAAATCCATCTTAAATCTAGATGCAAACACCTTTTAGAGTGAAAATAGATTTGATCCCTCTCTATGCGTGGTAGATCCGGATTTAAGATGGATCTAGGCTAATTATATATTGTCGATGTCGGTTTCTTGAAATATACTATGTGCATGTTTAATGAGTTCCAATGTTTGGAGTGAGATAAAAAGGAATATTTTTCATTATCACCATGGAATAAAAAATTTGGCTAAATTTTCCAAATTACTTACATTTTATAAAAGGAAAATTGAGAAAATTCGCATTATTAAATGTTTTTTTAACCAACGTAGATCTATCTTAACTCCCAATCTACCAAGGGGCGAGAGGGATCAAATCTCTTAGTGCTTTTC
This sequence comes from Pinus taeda, assembly GCA_000404065.3. Lineage (NCBI taxonomy): Eukaryota > Viridiplantae > Streptophyta > Pinopsida > Pinales > Pinaceae > Pinus > Pinus taeda. The sequence continues at coordinate 36,031 of APFE031231383.1, forward strand.
ACTTCAAGAAATCTTATTCATCTTGAGGCTTAGTAGATCTAGAGTTAAGATGGATAGATCATTCATATATAATATAATATATATATATATATATATATATATATATATATATATTATATTATATATATATAAAATATTATATATGCAAAACCATAGATAATTAAATCATGGGAAGAATCTACAATTGGATTATTTTGCCCATATATATATATATTATATATATATATATATATATATATATAATATGTCAATTTTATTGTAATTTGACAAAGTCAAAATGTTTACAAGACAAGGCATTAGAACATCTTTTACATACTATGAGCAACTCTATAGTTAAAGGAGTAGATTAACTTATAGAGGAAACGACCTATTTCAAAGTAATTTTTCTAGTTAATTTTTATAAAAAAAATTGGTAGAGATTTTTAAAAACTTCAGTTTAAATTTCTTAATAAAAGCATAATCTTACTTGAAAAAATATATTTTATCTATAAATTAGACTATATCTTAATTTTATTAATTAAATGAGATCACACTATCTTTTACATAATGAGCTGGACACAACTATATAGTTAAATTCCAATTTTAACATTTAATCTTTTCAACAATGGTATTTCTTTCTTACATCAATATTATAAATTTATACAACTTGAGTGGACCTAATGGATAAGAGCATGTGTTTCTTCCTACGAGGTCACAGGTTCAAAACGAAAAGAGGGTAGAGTATGTATGCCTTCCTAGACTTAGCAAGGGCAAGTGGCCACAACAATATGTATGCTTCCAAAGACTTAGCAATAATAATAATAGGTGATGTTTAATCATTTAACTTGGGAATACCCAAAAACAATATGTATGCTTCCAAAGACTTAGTAGTAATAATATAGGTGATGTTTAATCATTTAACTTGGGAATACCCAAAAAGCTTCCAAAAAACCGCACTAAAGACAACTTGTTTAACTTGACTAGCTTATATTTTTCAAAATATCATTAACGAAATTAAATTGAAGTGCGATAGATGATGTTTAATCATTTAACTTAGGAATACCCAAAAAGCTTCCAAAAAACCACACTAAAGACAACTTGTTTAACTTGACTAGTTTTTCTTTCTCAAAATATCATTAATGAAATTAAATTGAAGTGTGTTGTCGCTTTGGACGACCTTTTGTCTCCATTGAAAAAGGAGAACAAGAAGGAACAACAAATATGAAAAGTGACCAAGGAGAAGGATAGTAGGATGCAAGGTTGGAATTTGGAGGACCTTTTGTCTCCATTGAAAAAGGAGAACAAGAAGTCCATTGAAAAAAAGTGAAAAAAGAGAACAAAAAAGACAAAAAAAAATGAAAAGTGGCCATGGAAAAGGATAGTAGGATGCAGTGTTGGAATTTCAAAAGAGATCCACCTTAAAAAAAGAGAACAAGAAGCCCCAAAAAAATATGAAAAATGGCCCAGGAAAAGAATTGAAATTTCAAAAGAAATCTACCTATCAAATTTGGCGTTTTTCTCCATTCCTTACCTAATTTTATAATTTCAAACCAAAATTTTTGTAATTTTTTAAACTATATTTAATGGTCAAATCACCTCCTAACGGGCAATTTGCCCGCCCTGCAGGGGTGGAAGGGCGTTCAAAATTCTGGGTTGAAATTATGAAAACGGGTCAGGAGAAGGATAGTAGGATCATGGATGTAAAATGCAAATAATTCAACGAGGCGGTAGCCATTATGTATGTAAAATCCGCTGTAATTCTCTTCAAATGCAAAGCGGCAAGTTTTTCGGGGTACGCGGCATTATCGTTCAGAGCAATTCAGAGGTTATGGTTTGGTTCAAATCCACTTAAGTTCGAGAAATTTCGACATGTTGTGTTAATGCCGTTAAATTCTTGGCCATGGTGATTCGCTTAAGACTCTTAATAGAAATTTTCACATTAAATTGATGAGATTTTCAAACCTCAAGATTGCCTGACAGGAAAATTCGAGAGAACGGACCTCTGAACAAGTTCGCGGGATGTGGGCTCAAATATATCTAGATTGTTCTAAAAACTCGTCGGAAGTCGGTTGATAGCAGAGGAGATCACAAAATTTGTGACGGGAGACCTTTTGCACCAAACACCAACTCCTCGGTGCCGGCATTACATATATAGTTGATTGGATTAACGGAAAAGAAAACTATTGTTTTATAAACTAGGAGTATATGTCTCAGCACCAGTGGTCTAGTGGTAGAATAGTACCCTGCCACGGTACAGACCCGGGTTCGATTCCCGGCTGGTGCAGTAAAGATATGGTTAATTTTTAATTCTGTTGCTGATGCTTTAACAAGAAATTCATTTTATTTTCTGTTTCGATTTTAGGTTTTCGGGTTTTTAAGTCGAATGTTCATGTATCCTTCTGCTGGTGCTTTAAAAAGATTCATTTTCTTTTCTGTTTCAATTTTAGGTTTTCGGGTTTTTCAGTCGAAGGTTCATGTATCCTTCACCTGTCACGCAGGGTTAATTTTCTTCTCTTTGCGCTGACATTTTTATGTGTCCTATGGATTGCAGGGCGAGCCATTCCTTCGCTGGCCAAATGGGTTTAATGTATAAAACCATGAAGCATTCGAACTATCAGGAAAATCATGAAGTGTCCTTGTTTGTCTCGCACTTCGTGGATCCTTCTCTCAGAAAAATTATTGGAAAATTGTGTTACATCAGTTCTGGGAAGACTAAGGCACATATAAATAGAGCATATCCAGTGCCAGAAACCGCGCCTTTACAATAGGCAGGCAGTTTGCAAGAACACGAACTCGAGGATTAGACCACACTCGGAAGAAGTCGTCTAGCAAGTTACCTTATCGTTGTTTTGTTACTAGAAATATTTTGTTGCTCGGAGTGCGCATTCTTTTAAGAACATATTACTTTTAATTTGGGTATTGAAAGTGCTTAAGCTCGATATGATATTTGAAACTCGCAGTAAAACATGTATACGAAATCGTTTTCGTATATATAAATGGCTTTTTGATAATCAAATCAAACTGGACGGTAATCAATTTGAAATGTTAATCGATCACTTACTGATTTTTTTTTAATGTGCTTTCGGTTGATAAATCAACCTTTTCAAGATCTTATCTTGATATAATGTGGAGATTATAGTGTTGAATTTTCACACTTATTTTGTTGGGAATTGATCATGTGGACTAATCACTATTTTGGGATCTATCTCTCTCCAAAAAGTTATTATAATGGTTTGGAAGTTTACTAAAGCTTGCCTATTGGGCTTTTGTGCAACGGAAAATTCAACATGGTATGGACTAACTGCCACTCTAAGATCTACCTTGGGGCCACTCAAAAAGATAATGGTATGGACTAACTGCCACTCTAAGATCCACCCTAGAAAACTCAACATGGTATGGACTAACTGCCACTCTAAGATCTACCTTGGGGCCATTGTATGGACTAATTGCCACTCTAAGATCTACCTTGGGGCCACTCAAAAAGGTAATGGTATGGACTAACCGCCACTCTAAAATCCACCCTGGAAAACTCAACATGGTATGGAATAACCGCCACTCTAAGATCTATCCTACCCCAAAAATGTAATGGTATGGACTAACAACCACTGTGGGATCCACCCTGAGGCCACTCAAAAAGGTAAAATAATGGTAATAGAAAACTAAAGATATAGTTGGTTTCAATGTTTAAGATAATGGAATTAAAAATTTCCTTTATAAAACTTGGGAATAATTAAATTATTTGCAATGTTTATATAATTTAATTTCTCTAAAAAGAAGAAGCTAAAACCATTAAAATATAAGATATAAATAAAAAGCTAAGAATTCTTTAAAAAATAAAATTTCCCATAATAATGCCCAAACCACACATCTAAGCAATGAAGATCAGTAGCATATGGCAAATAGTCAAACTCAAGATTGGTATGTAGATAATGGCAAATAGTCGAACTCAAGATTGGTATGTAGATATGGTTACGATATTGGCCTTTTTTATACAATTAGTCCTACATAGTTAGTTACTCCTTAGAGGAATGAAAGAGTCACATGATTGGAATCCCTTATTAACTATAAACCATTTAGTTGACTAAATAAATATTAGTAAGAAAAGTGAAAAAAGAGACCTCCACTGTCTTTTCATGATGGTAGTCCATCAACTTAAAAATATGACACTTACATTTACTTGTAAATGTACTGAACTCCATAGTTAGGCTTGACTGAAAAAAGCATATACATGTAATTGTTTCATGAAGACAACTTGTTATAGAATTATCAGAATCGGACCTTGGACTTCTCTGCCACCCAAAGAAACTATAGAGTCACTTTTGAAGTCTACTTTACCACCATTTGTAGGGTGAATGGTAGTGAAATGAATTTCCCTGTCCTTGAAAAGATAACAATAAGTCAATGGGAATTTTAAACCATAAAATAAAGAAAAGAAAAAGAAGAATAATGGAAGAATTAGAATAGAAAAGAGATATGTTCATTTATAGAGATGTTCCAGTGGTTTAGAATAATACTTTACCATGGTACAAACTTGGTTTCATTCTCAACTGGTATAATAGTGTAAAAAAAATCTCCTTTTCTAATCTACATTTTGAGGCTGAATACTTTTGAAAAATACAATATGGTAAAGATTACTATACCCGACGTTAAGCATATGCCCTTTATCTCTATAATTGAATCTTACTCAGAGTACTATAGTCCAATACATATGTTAATTTACATTCTTTCACAAACAATGCCGTCTCTATTAATCAAACTCACAATCCCCTGTAGTCTCATCTTATTTACTTCTTGATTACTACACGTGACGTTAAGCATATGCCCCTTTATCTTTGTAATTGAATATTACTCAAAGAGTACTATAGTTCAATATATATGTTAATTTACATTCTTTCACAAATCCCCTACAGTCTCATCCTATTTGCTTCTTCTTGATTGTTGACAATTGCCTCTAATTACATATTATCCTTGTAGTGTAGTACTCTAGATAATCTTGTCTATCACACAGCTATTGAATGCCCAAAAATATTTAGCAAAAGTTCTCTATAGAATTGTATGTATTTTAATATTTTTCTTTGGAGATATTAGATGCCTATGTAGTGCAGTGCATGAATTGAGTCTTTATATATATAAATGTTTCTTCATAGGTAAAGCAACGTGTGAAAAGAATTGAATATGCTAAAATTGTTTTGGCTACCTCTTTTGTTTTTGCTCCTTTGTGTATCAGTACTGTAACATTGTGTTATTTCTTTTATATATCATTTATCTCATTCCTGAACATAATCAATAGTGTTGGAATTTATGTTGAAAATTGTTGTCTTGGAAAGACACTGTTAGTGTTCAGAGTTCTATTGCATGATTCGGGGCTGCTTGAAGCCCTCCAGATTTGTTAGTGTGTATTGTAGGGTAAATGGAGTGGGCTCTAATACCATTGCAAGTCATAGGAGTGGGTCAGATTTGGGCGATCTCCATTTACAACATTGTCACGTTCTAATTACAATGTTTGAGTATTCAACCGTCTTTGATGACATAAATTATTGATGCCTGATTTGCCACTCGGCTAAATGTGAAGATCCCTTGGTCATGAATAATCTCTGTCATTTTGCCTACGAATTTGATTTTACACCTTATCTAAGAATCAAAACCATTCCCAACTTGCCTAGCTAACCAGTTCCCATAGTGATAATAAGGTCAAGCCAACATTATACAGAAACAATTTTATGTCATGGAATAGTAGGTCCATCATGGCCATTAAGTCAAGCTAGGCCTGGCATTTGTCGTGAAGTGCTAAAATGACATCTTGCCTTATGTTATATGCTAGGTGTTGAGAATGTTAGGAAGCATTTGGCAAGGCTTCTATTTACTTTAAAGTTCTTTAAGAAATAGAAGCTTTAAAATAATATATAATTATATATATAATATATATAATATATATATATATATATATATATAATATATATATATATATATAATTAAATTTGCTTTTGGCATGTTAAATTGTGTTGACACCTAATCCGAAACGGATGGGTGAACTGGACAGTCATCCAGATGATGAACTGATCCGTTTTATTTGTATATATAAATGTATATTACCTAATGAATAAGATCATCAGTTTTCTCTCGCTCATTAATTCTGGAGTTACCCTAGCCTGACATGGTATCAGAGCACAGGTCCTAGAAATAGTTGTAACTCCTGCCTGAGAGCTGCTCAGTCCCTGACATCCCTGAAATAGCTGAAGACTGCCGCTGCCTGCAAACGCTTGGATTGGTAACGTATTGAAACGTATTGCTCATTGAAAGCGCCTTGTCTTGACTGTTATGAATGACCTACCCATCCGATGCAGTTCTAATTTATACAAGTCATAGATGCTAGATTTAGTCACATCATAGCCATTCCATAACAAACGCCCAGCAGAAGGTTTTATAAATCCTGTCCAGACACGCAAAAATGTTGTTTTCCCAGAACCATTTGGACCTGTTAATAGCATTGCACCTCCATCGTGCATAGTCATATTAATATCACGCAGCACTATCTGCCCTCGCCTCATGCACGAGAGTCTGCTAGCCCATCTGTTTGCACTCAACTGTTTCCTACCCATCCGGGTTACGCAGCCTTTCGAATAGTCTGCGTGGAGTCCGAGTGTCTTATCAGTCGATATGTTCCTGGCAACGGACGAGAATTTTACTTCTGCTCAGTACACGGATTGTCTAATATCAGGGATGCCTGCATATATCATCTTCAATAAACGGTGATTTTGTTACCTATTACAGAAAATTGTTTAAGTCTGTAACTCATGCAACTCTAAAGTTGTTTGTGAACCCGCGGTCCTGTCCATATTGTCTACTGCTTGTGATGCCAAGGCTTTCATGATAGTTCTGTCGAAATGGTAGCAGAAAAATTCATCGTTGAATGAAAAGAGTGAAACCCGTGAAAGGCCGGCTATTTCATCATGCATGACGCATTACGGCAGTACGTCTACTGTCCATTGGTGTTCAGGAGTGCGTAATTTTATATATTGCAGAATTGTGAATATCAAGATATATATGGTCATTTTTAAAACAGAGATATATATGGTGGTGATAGCAGAATTGTGAATATCAAGATATATATGGTCATTTTTAAAACAGAGATATATATGGTGGTGATAGCAGAATTTTAAATTTTTAAATGACATATATGAGCTGAGATATATATGGTGATAGCAGAATTTTAAATTTTTAAATGACATATATGAGCTGAGATATATATGGAGATAGCACAATTTTAAATGATATATATGAGCTGAGATATATATATGGTGTGGTGAGCAGAATTTTAATGATTTTTTTCTCCATAGCAAAATCATTTTTTTAAAAAGCAGCGGAAGTTTTTTTAAGAGAATTTTTTTTCATCAAAAATATATATCAGCAAAAGTTTTTTTATATCAGCAGAAGTAACTTTTTACAGAATGCATTCAATCATCTCTATGATAGGAATAGTTCTCACTGGCAAGGAAAACTATCTTGACTGGTCCCGGATGGTACAGCACACCCTCATTTTCAATGAGCTTTGGAAAGGAGTGTGTGTCGGAGAAGGAGACAATGACCCAGAAAAGCCCACATCAGACAAAGAGCTTGCCATCTCGGAAAACAAGAACAACAAAGCCTATGCATTAGTAGCAGCGTCTGTAAATAAGGAGGTGAGTCGTCATCTTACAACATGTTCAACTGCCTTTGAAGCTTTACAAAAGCTGAAAGAGCTCTATGACTCACATTCTGCACTTGAACTCGTCCAACTTATGATCAAACTCTTCACTCTTGAACTGCAAAATAATGACCCTCTTGCTCTTGCATCTGAAATAAAATCTATAGTGCATGATATCAATTCCACTAAAGTTCAGCTAGATATATCTCTTATTGCTTTTCTCAAGGCACTATATCCTACATACTCAAATTATCTTGAGTCTTTGCAAGCAAATGGAAATCTTAAGGATATAACCTTTGAATCTCTTGTGAAAAAGTTTGCTGAAAGGGAAAAAGCCTTTGGAAAGAAGACAGTCCGTGAATCTTCTAAAGAGACTGTATGCATGGCTAATAAAGAAAAATATTCTGCTCAAGATTCTACAAGAGGAAGAGGTGGACGAAGAGGAAGAGGAAGATACTTCAGAGGCAGGGGGGGCAGACATCCTCAAGTAGAAAAGGCAGATTTACATTGTATTCGCTGCAAAAGAAATGGATCACATGATGCCTCTACATGCAAGCTACCATGGGACAAAATTGAGCAGAGAAGAAACCAACAGAAAGGTAAAACTGATGATACAGACAAAGGTAAAGCACCTGAATCCGCTCACTATATTGAGGCACAATGTAACATTGGAGTAAATGAAGATTTGTTTAACACTTCACTTGCTTCCTGGAAAAATGACTGGTTGCTTAATTCAGGAGCAACCTGTCACATGACTCATAGAAAAGACTTTTTTGAAGATTTCACTGACAATGTTGATGGAGTAGTTTACTTTGCAGATCAGTCAAAAATCAAGCCATCAGGGCTTGGCACAATCAGGCTTAAACTGCCTGGTCTTCCAGACTTTCTTCTTGATCATGTTTTATATCTCCCACAGCTAAAGAGAAACTTGCTGTCCTTGGTCCACATCCGCCAGCAAGGTCACTCCATTCATATGTTTGATGGCAAGCTTGAGGTGAGAAAATCATCTGATCACTCACTTGCCATGAGGGGAATAGAAGAAGAAAGACTTCTCAAACTGCAAGGAACATCTGCTCATAAACAACATTTCTCATATATTACTCATCATGAAGAAGGTAAACTTCCATCAAGTTTATTA
>APFE031231386.1:0-16879 GCA_000404065.3 Pinus taeda
AGGAGATCTAGTTCTGGGGTCAAAAGAACTTCTTGAATTACATCTGCAAGATTTAAAATGTGAATTATTATTCTTTTCCCTTCCCTGGCTGGTCGATTGAAACCTTTAACTTCAATTTCCCGAGTGCGATGTTGTTGTTGAGAAGAGAGACTGCATCCTAAAAGCTTAGCTCAAAGAAACTGAATTTATATTGTCAGGACGATGATTGAGATGATTGTGTTATTAGATGTGCTGGTGTTGAAGTCATAGGGAATGTTGTTTGATAAGTAGTTGGTGCAAGCACTTGCTGATGTTGATAAAATATAGACCATTTCCATACAACTATACTTTCATGGGCATCAAATGCTTTTAAATATTTCAAATATTCTACCTTGTTGGCTAGTGATATGTTCCTTAACAATTCTTGATCAACTAGTATTTGTGTTCTAATAGTTGCACTTTATATCCCAGTTCTAACATTCTAACTAGATATACCTTTTTTTGTTGTTGTCTCTACTAAATCTTGCTACTATCCAATATCCTTCTTTTATCTTTCTTTTGTTTCTCTCATAGAATTTTCTAGTGCTTCAAATAGTTGTTTTTCTCAAGCATGCCTTTGGTCAGGTTTCTTAATAGATGTTTCTTTTAGCCTTTCTTTATTTATGGAGCTCAATTTGACTCTGCTATAGGAACTTGTTCATTAGTTGTAGGTGAGGTTGAGGTAACATCTGTTTGTAAATTAGTTTTCTCTAGAATTTCCTTTAATATATATTCTCACATGGTATTATTATATGGGACTTAATGAGTATCAACCTGAATGAATGACATATTATCTTGATAATCCTTTTATTCAATAATTGTTGTGGTAGTCACACAGGGTGATTTAGAAGTAAATTTGATGTCTAGAGTTTTTTTTTCTCATTGCAATCACTCAACTGTCCTCAATTTTGTTTATGTCAAACTTCCATTTTATATGCTAACTTTGGTTGAAGTGAATTGTTGATGTTTCTGTATTTTCTAATCTACCATCATTTTCTATCTTTTTATTTCAATAAATACATCTTTGACATGTCCAAGTTACTAGAAGGTATCTCTTCCAATAGGCGATGCTAAAAATTGTTGCAATTCTATGCTTTTTTGCTACTTATACCCTTTTCTTGGGTATGCTCCAACACTTCTTAGGAAACTGCATGTAAATTTTGTAGGTATTGTGGGCCTTATAATTAAATACCCATCAAAATTTCTTGTCAATTGGTATTATATGTTGATGTGTGAATCAAGTTCAAACACTGTGAGTCTTAACTTGCAATCTTCTTAGAAGATTCTATGATAGGTACTTAGATGTAAAATTTAAATGGCCTTGGGTATTAATTTTTCTTTCCTTTCTTCTTATTTTTTATTGTCTAAAAAGCATAAAATTATATCCCCTGGCCCTTCTCAAGCTTGTGGTGGAATTGGGAATATTGTGTTAGCCTATTGACTTAGTTCTATAAGCATATGGTCAATTGTAGTCTAATATGAAAACTCTTGTGGATCTATATCTAAAGAGTTTGTTGAGATTTAGTAGCTTGGGAAGAACTTGAAGCCCTAGTGATGGATTTTTGGATGAAGAAGAGCAACATAATTGATATGGCATTGGAACCCAAGCTTGGGGTTTTATACCTAAATTAACTCGGAAAGAACAACTAGACTTTGAGTGATTTGACACTTGTAGGTGTTAGAGGACATCTAGAGGAGAAAAGATTAGCTAAATTAACTCAAGATAGAGGTCTCTAATAAGAGATATTAATTTTTATATGTGGTTGGTGGTTAATTTTTCTAGTTGGGTAGGTCAACTTGGGCTAAAATCTGCGCCAAGGAAAAACTCATGGAGCCATGTGTGTGCATATAAATAGAAGTTAATTGTTGCATATTTAGAGCACATCAAAAGTGCAAATAAAATTAGGTATACCTTTGAGATAGATAGTGAACTTGAGGTAGCTAACTAGCTAACATGGAGGATGACTTTGGCACAATATGTGCAGAAGTTTCTGTTATGTTTCGGTGTGGATAGCCATGATGAACAAGGTTGCAGCTCTAAGCTAAGTTTGAGTAATTTTCTTTGCTACTTTTGTGCGGTGCTCGGATCTCTATTTAGGCCACAACGAATTGCTACTACAACATCATGTTGGAGGCATAATTTGGATGGTCGAGAGGGCTTGTAAAACATCTCTAGCTTAGCAACAGTTACTCGAAGGAGAGAGGTAGATAAAAAATAGTGTCTTCGTTTCTAGATAGCTCAGATCACGTGTTGTTGTGATACAAATAATTGTAGGGTATTTTGAGGAGTTTCCTTACACCCAAAATAATTCTTTGGAAGTCTAGAAAGGAAATAAAAAAAAGAGAATGTCTTTGAAGAAGGGAAATATAGTTGGGAGTAGTTATTTAGGGTTGATGGTGTGGGCTAACCATATCTCGGGAATCTTAGATCCTGAGGACAAGAGGACCAAGAGTGTGTTGGAAAGAAAGGTATGTGTATCCTCTTGTTGATTTTGATTTGCTAGTCGAATCAGAGGTCTAGCTTGCAAAGTTTGGTATTGGACACATGTGGGCTATTGGAGGGAAGTGTTAGATTGGACCAAGTTGGCACTAAATGCATCACCATTGAAGGACTAATGTGACTACCAAATGAGGCGTAGATTGACGAAGCTTAAGGTTTGATCAATGCGGAAGAGAAGTTGTACAACCCAAGTTCATTGTGGAAGAAGGAAGTTCAATTTAATTATTATTTATTTTGTTTAAATTTTCATTGTTCATTCATTACCAAGATCAATTTATTTAAAAAAAATATCACCATTTTACAATTTTTACTACATTCCCAATTGTTTTTTGTAAATTTCTTTAAGAAGAGAGAAAAAAACATAAGAACAAAATAACCATAATTGCACTAGACATACCTCACATAAAACCATATCCATAGATATCTTGAGGTATTAGAGAGAGCGAAACTCCCCTCTGTGAAAATAAATACAAATCTTATCAATATAGTTTTTGATTGTTTACAAATAATAATATAAATTACATATAAATAAACAAAAAATTACAAATTGTAATTCTAAATCATCTTCACTCTCCATCTCCATGCAAATACATTAGAAAATAGGTATTAATAATAAATAAAGAGAAAAATAATTACATTGTTAAAATTTTGAGAAATAATTTACAATAAAATGGGGAAAAGAATAAAATAAATTCTATCACATTATTATATGCAATGAAAAGAATTAAAATGGCTTTCACCTAATATTTATGGAGACTTAAATTGAAAGTGTAAATAAAAGAGATTCTAGAAATTTAAAAATAAACCTAAATAAACTTTAAATAGACTATTAAATTTTCTTAAATACTTTTAATAAAATTCAAACTCAAATATAAAATCTACAAACAAAAAAATGACATGGAGCTATCAATCTAATATCATCAAATACTCCCAAGAAATCATCATAATGCAATCACTAAAACATTTTATTAATATGAATTTAATAAAACAAAAATAAAACAATAATAATTAATGGAAAACTCATTGGAAATTGCTCAGAACCCATCGTCCAATAATGGCCAATCGCAAGTAGACTATCTAGGCAGGAAGTTGAAAGTGGCAAATTCGAATTCCTTCGTTCTCATTTCTTGTAGCCCATCTGCACCTGAGCCACCATCTCTTCTGCTCTTCATTCCACCAAATTATATGCATTTCTATTGAATTTTTTAAAATCAGCATGTCATAGTCTTATTAGGCGTGTTGTACAACTTTTGAATTTTCTGATGACTTGAATGCGATGAGTGATGATGGGAGGTGTTGAGAAACTACTGATGTTGGCAAAATACTAGGGCTAGAGTAATTAGATTGAGGAATTCAGAAAAAGTCATTCGTTGTGGTCTTGACTCTATCAGTTGGGAGAGTGTGGAGCAGAGTAAACATTTATTTACGTTGAAGTAAAAGTTCATGTTGGTTATTGTTGGCAACATGAATTCACATTAACATCTATTTAATAGAATATGAAAGGTCACTAAACAAATTATCTACAAACTTGATACAAATAACTTCTATGATGGTTTTAAGCATGCATAGTACCCAAAGCAAGAAATACACTTCAAATGAATTGAATGCTTGCATTAACTTATCCATGGTAAATTTAATAATATTTCACTTATTTTGGTAATTGACCATGAAATCATGAATGACAAAGCTCTTCTTTTGTAACAACTTTTAGGATATTCCGACACATAGGAAATGGTTAAGTTCAACTTGGTCTAGTATAGAGTTAGGTATAGAGTTAGGTAAAGTGTGTTTCTTTACCGTTGTACATTTTGTAACTTACAATCCGAAGGTCACGATATGTAGTGATCCGACGGTTCACTCTCTCCTCGGTATTACCGACACTTGATCTGTGGCTTGACACTAGATTGGTCCATGAGTTCTATTTAAAGCGCATGGAGGGTAATTGTTCGGGTAATCCATCTATGAGAGAAAGCTTATGTAAATTTTCATTCTTTGATTAATAAATTTCCTGAAGTGGCCACGTTGGCTCAGGCCATGGACTGTTTCCCTCTTTGAGGGTTTTAACCACGTCAAAAATACTGGTCTATTTATTTGAGATCTGGTTGTATTCAATGTGTATTTGAAAATCAGATTCTTTTATAATTATTTATAATTAATATATTCTTTTTTCCTTAGGAAAAATGATAATGTTATAATGAAAACAAAATTACATGTTGTAGATGTTGATAATGCATTAAATCTTGCCAATCAAAAATGGTGATCACAGAGACAAAAAATACGACTCCAAAATGGTGGTAAGCATGTTACCCTTTTCTCCATTTCTTCTTTTTAACCTTTGTCCATTCTCCCTAGGAACAAGTGGCCATTACAAGTGCTAGTTCAGTCCCTTCATTCATCCTTGGATTTTCCTTATTTGAATCTGAACTTTCAGATACATGATGAAATTTTGAGTCCCTTATCTTCATTTCTACAGTGAATCCCATCTCTTGCGTCGATGTGTTTGGTGTAGTTCCTAAAACTTGATGATTAGGGCTCCCCTTTTCTACATTTTCTTGTGTACTTTGGTCTTCTTCATTGCTAGGAGGATCCACTTCTTCATAATCCTCTTCTTCATCAAGAAAAATCTGTGACATTTTCCATCCCTTTAGTTGCTTTCTTGTTTTCTTCTTCCTTTGAGGCACTTTCTTGGCATGAGGACATGAATTTTGTGGATGTCCCATTTTTCGGCTTATTTGAGATCTAAATTTTGTGTTCCAAAAATCTAGGAACTGTGTCGAGCATTTCTTGTTGTGTGTCAACAAAATATGATCCGACAATCCTTTGTTTAATTCTACCTCCACATAAATTATGGCGATTGTGTAGATTTATTAATTAAATATTTGGGTATCTTTCTTTATATATCACCCTAATATGTTCCCAATGGCTTCTATCACTTTATGGAGCCAAAAATATAAGGGTACATTATGCAATCTAACCCAAACTGACATTCAAGATACTACCATTATATTGGCATTGAAATCTGGGAACCAAGGGGTGACAAAAAGTCCCGCGGAGCCCCAAAACCATGGATCCTCTTGCAATATAGATTCGCAATCCTCTCACGATGTAAATTTTGCTATGAAAAAGACCATAGAGCAAAGGTGCATCTCACAATTTATTGTCCAAATTGTGAATATCCAATGGAAAAGATCCACTGGTTTTGGCCAAAAACTATTGAGTCTGCATAATACTACTTGAGATTCATATTTTATGCAAAAATCATTTATTTATGGTAGATTTATAGTCATTACTTGGATTTGATTTAGTTGTTCCACTATGAAGGGGTTGGGTATATTGTGTTTCTAATCTAGTGTTGTTGAGGCAACAAATTTGAATTTGAGGATATATATGAACTAAAAGACTCCATTTTCTTACCCTTGATTCGAATATGTTCCTTTGTGAATACTAGATCCAAACACTCCTTGTGTGCCCTTTGAATTTCTTGGTCGAGGTGATCCTCCTCGAAGCCTCAAGTTTAATATGATGGTGGATGATGGGAGGATGTTATAATCTTGTAACATCACATCTTCCTACATGGATTTTCCTCTGAACATCAGACTTTGTAGGAGCATCATGATACCCGGAGTGTGCATGATATTATGATTTAAATGTTTGACGTTCTATGTGTCCCGAACCCAAAATAGTATTGATTTTCAATGTGGGGATTTGATAAAAAATTGGAAGGCTACCAGATCAAGTGCCCGTGCTTTACAGTCATACAGATCTTCAGCCAAATCAATGAATAAGTTTGGAGATGAAAAGAGGGAGAGGGATTTCTATGGTAGTATTAATTTCATAAGTGATGGCCAAATCACTGAACTCACCCACTTTGATGGAGGAAAATTATGATATGGAAAAATGTGAAGCAGACTCTCCATATATAACGCTACTCCTCCATTTCAACAACCTAATGTATTTAGGGGATTGGGAATTATAAGATTTCTATATTCAAGCTTCTGTGATCCATACTGAATTAAGAAAAATCTTTCAGTAGAAATCACATAAGAGACATTTTTGGCCCATGTGTTTTGAACCAACAAGTCTCGTTCATTGTTTTGGTACTTATGATGAACCACACTTGCTCGTTCGAAATGTGTTGGCCAAAACTTTCTCTTATGTGATTTCTACCAAAAGACATTGCTTAAGTTATAATATTTTTGCTCCATACTTGCCTTAATCCTACACAAGTTCATTCCCAACTCATGAATGAAGTTATAAGATTTCTGCTCCATACTCGCTTTAATCCTACACAAGTCCATTCCCAACTCATGAATGTGACTTCCTTCACTTCCATCTATGCCATTGTGTATGTACAGGGTGAGAAGATACTCTACATCGACAATATAGTGAATGATACTACCAATGGCCTAGCCTATCAGTCTCCGTCCTCACGCGGGAGACTGAAACCAGTATTACATCCATTCAAAAACTCCATTATGAGACCTGCGAGCAGTGAGATCATTCCCTAACGATGACATAGAAGGTGGATTTGATGTTTGAAGAAACCCAACCACATAAGGAAAGAGAAAAAACTAAGAAACCCTAGCCATCACACCAAGCTCATCCTCTTCACACAGTTCCCCTTTCAATCTTTAATTTGATTTTTTAAATAATATATTCTTAACTTACATTTTAATCATTTTTTTTATTTGATTCAATGATTGTAAGTTCATAATTAGTGTATTAATTAATTAATTGTTTATGGTACAAAATGGGTGAAGTTTATACCTTGTTAAATCTATTTAGCATAAAATCAAAATTTCACAAATATGTTTAGTCAATAAATTTTATAGATACAAATGACCATGACAATACCACACGTAATAATGACTATGGATTTTCCTTGTAAGAATCATCACTAGCTTTTGTATGTTTGAAAATCACAAGTTTTCATTATTTTTTTAATCAATATATACTTTTAAAAATTATAAATAATCAAAACATCATAGGTGACTATGAGCATGCATATTCTTTTAACCAAAATCATTCAATGTAAAATTAAAAATATATCCAACAAAATAAACATAAAATTTAAAAATTAATTTACAAATGGATGTTTTCTGATGATAGAATTTTAAATGTATGTGGTGTTAATTTATGCTATGTATTTTTGTTGTGCTTTTGTTTTACTGTGATTGTTTCTTTGGGTATAATAATTTTAAACATATTTAATATCATATACAAAAATTACTTTTAGAATGAGTAGAACGTGTGAATTAACTTATTAATATTTAAATTGTTGTTTAATTTGATAAAATCTTCTTTTGTCAACATTATTAATGAATTTGAATTTTTATAAGCTCCACTATCCAATGCACAATATTTTTATAAGTGTTTTTAATTACTATGTTTTCTTATAGTTAGTTACGGGTTGATGTTTTGTGATGATAAAATTTTAAATGTTTGTGTTTTTATTTTATGAAATGTATGTGTTTGTTTCTTTATGTATGTGTTTGTTTCTTTATGAAATTGGAAGTCCATTGCCCAAATTTTCTATTGACTTGATACAAATCACCTCTATGATGATTTACACACATAAAATATAATATGGAAGAATTATAGTCCGAATAAATTGAATGTGTATTAAACTATACATGTTCAAATTAGCAATTAGTTTAACAAAATTTCATTTATTTTCCAAAGGACAATAACATCATGAATGGTTATGGATTTTTTGTAGGTATCACTATTCAATGCATCTTTGAGAACGATTTTTAACCAATATATATTGTTAATTAGTAACGAATTGATGTTTTGTGATGGCAAA
The DNA here is from genome assembly GCA_000404065.3 of Pinus taeda. Lineage (NCBI taxonomy): Eukaryota > Viridiplantae > Streptophyta > Pinopsida > Pinales > Pinaceae > Pinus > Pinus taeda. The sequence continues at coordinate 8,325 of APFE031231386.1, forward strand.
ATTTTAGATGTTTGTGTTTTTATTTTATGTAATGTATTGGTTTGTTTCTTTGTGTTTGTATGTCTATAAATTCGTGAACATAAAAAACCTTTTATTAGAATAACTTCATACAAATAAATTATATGATAATTTTAAGAATGCATAGTATCCAATGCAAGAATTACACTTCAAATGAATTGAATGCTCCCATAGCTTATCTATGCTCAATTTAATAAAAGTTCACTTATTTTGGTAAATGACCATGACATCATGAATGAAAATGTATTTTTTTTTGTAACCAACACTATTCAATGTGTGTATTTTAAAATTACAATTATTTTAAATTAATATATTCTTATAATTAATTACAATTTTATGTTTTATGGTAGAATTTCAAATGTTTGTGATTATATTATATTTTTTTGTATATGTTTGTGTTTGTGCATATATAATGGCTTTACCCATACATAAAGATTGTATATAACAATTACACTTTAAACGAGTTGAATTTGGGTATTAACTTATTTTATGTGCAAATTCATATTCAATTTAATAACATCCCATTTATTTCAAAAAATGATCATAACATTTATCAATTAACATATATTTCAATAATAAAAATAACTATAATATCAAAAATGATTATGATGATATATTTTTTGCAAGAAGAACTACTCAATACATTTATTATAATTTGCAAGAAATTATGTACTTTAGAAATTAATTAGCTAGAAATTGATGCTTTATAATGATATAATGTTAAAATGTGTTTTTTTATTTTTAATATGGGTTTATTTGTTGTGTTATTTTTTACTTTTTTGTCTCATGATTTTACAGATACATAATATCATAATATTATACAAAAACGAGGGAAAAGTTCAATCTTATATTTTAACTCACTTATGTTCAATTTAATTTGTTTGCAAATATTTTAATCAAAATATATTTCAAAAATACAAACATGGAGTTGAATTTTTATCCTTTGATTTATATTTGTGTTTAATTTAATAAATTCATTTTCAAAGAAAAGACAATTATTTAAAAAAAATATAACTTCCTTTTTTAAACATGCCAAATATGTCTTTTGAAGGTGCTTATGTTTCCTCTAATTACAAAATTGAATTGTAATAAGCATTGGTAAATTTATATTATGACCTTATTAATTGAATATTCAATTGCCCCTAACAAGTCAAAGTGCATCAAGTGATGTGACATATGACAATGTGAACATTTATTTTTATTAATATACAAGAAAATTTGTCTTTTTGTGTTATGATTCTTGAAAAATTATTAAAGGCTTAAATGTGATATTGGAATTCTAATTCACACAGAATGAGTTACGCCCAAGAAGAGGAAAGATAAAAATTTCAAAAAAAATTCTCCTTTTTGCTAGAGTTGAATTTTCAGTTTTGCAGACTACCAAGAAAACACATGATTCAATAAAGAGTTTCATGTGTGAAACTCACTTAAAATGTTTTTTGGAGATAAAAGGAGTTGGATAAAATATAAAGGTATATTCGGAAATAATTATTGTACTCATACCCCAGAAGTAGCAAGATGTTGCTAAGGGTCAAGGAAATGTAAATTGGAAAATAACTACTATTTGTTCTCCTGGGAAGTAGGAGTTAGAGCTTTGGGGAAGGTACATGGAAACATAGTTCTTGGTTGGAGGAATGCAATAGCATTTGATCTATTTCCATCAACAAAAGCTTATATAATCATATTCTGAAAAATAATACACTTGAATGTGTGCAAATATGGAAGAGGATATTATATTATAAATTAAATAAGCTTGTTTGGATGGATAAATATATAAGCGTGCACAAAAAATAATACATTTGAATGTGTGAAAAGATGAAAAACGATATTATGTAATTAATTAAATAATCTTGTTTGAATGGATAAATATACAAAATATGGACAAAAACCCTTATTCACCTGTAAAAATATAGTTTGTTGTAAGCTACTACAGAGAGAAGAATTATTGCAGGTAAGAAAAATAAATTTATACATAATTTAACTTGTAGAAAAATAAATGTATACCTAGTTTAGCTTGCTATAGGTCAAAGCACTAGAATCATATCAATTGGCCATGGAAAAAGCAACCTTGGGTAAAGAAAACTTAGATATTGTAATCCAGTTGGATATCCAAAATGATTTGAGATAAGATTCTTAAAATGCATCACACAGTCTATTGCATGAACCCAGATCAATAATGACATCTCCGAAGGGGTATTAATAAAACATTTAAATAAAAAAATATTTACCAGTGATGAGGGTTGTAATTCTATCTAGAGGTAGCATGACCAAGCAGCCTCAGGTGCGTCATAATCCAATGTGATCTCTGTGGGCTCCTTCAAGAAACCATTTCCCTGTTCCCTGTAGCCAGAATCCTTTTCAGCTTTCTTTGCGACCCCGCAGACGATCATGGGGATAGAATTCATCACGACCTTCAGAGCAGCAGTCTTAGTGGCTGCAACTGGATCCTTGGCATTGAGGGCCACCGCCTTTGAAGTTGCAGGTTTCGCAACAATATTTGGTGCCTCATCTTTCTTTAGGGACTCAGGCACGACCACAGCATATGGGCACGAACCGCAATACATATTTAGAGCCACGATGGATACATAGATCCTCTGTAAATGAGTGCGTTGTCAGCTTCATCCGTTTGGGATTCCCGTTCGACACCTTCACAAGCTTTTCTCTGGCATCTATGTAACCTTCATACATCAAGGCCACAGCCAGGACGGGATCCGCTGCAGGGCCAATCAATGCCATTGACCAGCCAGCTCCAGACCCTAGCAGAGCTCTACCGATCATCTCCATTCCACTATCATCCACGATTAAATATGAAAGAAAGCAAAATAAAAATAGTGTATTTGGGAGAATGCGTAAAAGATCCTGCGTGAACAAGATACCACCAGGAATAAAAAACACATGAGTCGAGTCCCCATTCTCTACACAGATCATATATTTCCAACAACTTTGGATCACCTGAATCCCTTCTAGTGTGGTTCCCATAGAACTTCGGTCCTCCTTTGATGTTCATCGCAACAACAATACCCCACTGTGCGGATTCCTTTGATCAATAGAAACAAGCATAAGCTCGATTGCAGCGAATTCAACTTTGTAGGAGCTTAAAACCCTAGGGCACATTTTTGCCCCGCTCTCCATTCTCCTCCTCCCTCATGTTACAAATATTAATATTTTAAAGAAAACCTCATATATAAATATAAAGCGTTCATTCAAAAAATTCTAAAATTTTATTGTAATTAACTTAAAATTTAATTTAATATAGAAACATTGGAAATTGTAATTAACTTAAAATTTTAATATAAAAACATTTCCAACTTAACAAGAAGTTTATAAATTTATTAATTTGTTTAAATAAACTGATATTAATAACAAATGAACAACACCACTTTAAACAAAATAAATAACTAATTTATTAGATAATTAATCTGTTATGATACAGAATGGGTGGAGTTTATAACTTGTTATAATATGACAAAAATATATGGCTGTGAATTTTCTTTATAAGCATCATCACCATTTTTTGTAAGTTTGAAAATAACATGTTTTCATGATTGGTTTTAATCAATATATACTTTTCAACAATACAAATAATTACAACATCACAAGTGACTATGACAATGATATTTTTTGAAACCACGATCATTCAATGATAGTTTAAAAATATATCAAAAGTATCTCGTGATGATGATAAAATACAAACAAAATAAACATAGAATTTAAAAATTAATTTACAAATTGATGTTTTATGATCATAGAATTTTAAATGTATGTGGCTTTAGTTTATGCTATGTACTTTTTTTGTGCTCTTGTTTTCCGTTGGTTGTTTGTTATGTTTGTATGTGTATAATTTTTTTACACATATGTAATCATATAAAATAAGTACTTTGCCAATGTGTAGAATTTGTATACTAAAGTATTGATCTTTAACTTGTAGCTTAATTTAATAAAATCTTGGTTTTTTTGCAAATGACAACAACATCATGAATGAATTTTAATTTCTTTCTACTTAATCATTTTTCATAATTAGATAGAATATTTATGATGATAGAATTTTAAATGTTTGTGTTTTTATTTTATGTAATGAATGTTTTTGTTTTTGTATGCCCTTGTTTGTGTATAAACTTTAGAACACAAGAAATACTTTCATTAGAATATGCCGTATGGATGGTCATCACCCAAATTGACTATGGACTTGATACAAGTCACATCTATGATGATTTTGCACACATAAAATATAATATCTAAGAATTACACTTCCAATTAATTGAATGTGTATTAAACTATATATGTTCAAATTAGCATTTAGTTTAACAAAATTTCATTTATTTTTGCAAATGTTCATGGTTTTTTCTTGTTTGTAAGTATCATTATTCAATGCATATCTAAGAATAGAATTATTTTATAATTATTTTTATTTAACATATATTTATGATTAGTTAAAAATGGATGTTTCATGATGATAGGGTTTTAATGTTTGTGTTTTTATTTTATAGAATGTATTTACTTGTTTGTCATTGCGCTTGTTTGTGTTTATATATCTATGAATTCTAGAACACAGAAAAACCTTTCATTATAATATACCATATGGAAGGTCACTAAACAAATTGTCTATAAACTTGATACGAATAAATTCTAGGATGATTTTAAGCATGCATAGTATCCAATGAAAGAGATACACTTCAAATGAATTGAATGCTTGCATTAACTTAACCATGGTAAATTTGAAAAAAATCACTTATTTTGGTAATTGACCATGACATCATGAATGACAAAGTTTTTTCTTTGTAACAACCACTATACTATTCAACATGTATTTGAAAATCAGATTATTTTATAATTATTTATAAATAATGTAGTTTCTTTCCTCGGGAAAAATTGTAATTTTATTAATGAAAGAAAAATTACATGTTGTAGATAGTGATAATGCATTCAATTGTGCCAATTGAAATTGGTGATCACAAAGACCAAAAATACAACACCAAGTGGTGGTAAACATGTCATCCTTTTCTCCATTTCCTCTTTTTAACCTTTTGCCATTCTTCCTATTAAGGAGTGGTGATTACAAGCTCTATCTTGGTCCCTTCATTCGTTCTTAGATTTTGCTTATCTAAAACTGAACTTTCAGATACATAATGATATTTTGAATCGCCCACCTCTATTGCTACAATGATCATCTCATTCCTCGATGTGTGTGTTGTAGTTCCTAAAACTTCATGATTAACACTCCCCTTTTCTATGTTTTCTTGTGTATTTTTGGCTTCTTCATTGGTAGGAGGATCCATTTCTTCATCATTCTCTTCTTTGTGAGGCAACTTTTGTGGGAATTTTCATCCCTTGAGTTTCTTTCTTGTTTACTTCTTCCTCTGGGGTGATTTCTTGGCATCATGACATGAATTTTGTGGATGTCTCATTTGTTGGCTTATTCGACATCTAAATGTTGTGTTCTCAAAATATAGGAATTGTGTCGAGCACTGCTTGTTGTGTGTCAAGAGAATATGGTCCTAAAATCCTTTGTTGAGGTCTAGCTCCAAAGAAAGTTTGGCGATTGTGTAGATTTGTTCCTCAAATATTTGTGTATATTTATTTATTTATGACCCTAATATGTTCCCAATGGATTCTATCACTTTATGGAGCCATAAATGTACAGATAGATTATGCAATCTAACCCAAACCAACATTCGAGATACTACAATTATATTGGCATAGAAATATGGGAACCAAGGGGTGACAAAAGTTCTTGCAAAGCCCCAAAACCATGGACCCTCTTCCAGTATATATTCACAACCCTCTCATGATACAAATTTTACTATGAAAAAGCCCCTGGAGAAAAGCTGAATCTTACAATTTATTGTCCAATTTGTGAATATCCAATGGAAGAGATCCATTGGTTTTAGCCAAAAAGTGTTGAATCTGTATAGTACTTCTTCAGATTCATATGTTATGAAAAAATAATTTGTTTATGGTAGATCTACAATCAATACTGGGATTTGATTCAGTTGTTCCACTATGTAGGGGTTGGGTCTATTGTGTTTCTGATCTGGTGTTGTTGAGGCAACACATCTTCCTTTGAGGATATCTATGAAAGAAAAGACTCCATTTACTTTCCCTTGATTTGATTATGTTCCTTTGGGAATACTAGATCTCGACACTACCCTTGTGCCCTTTGAATTTATTGGTCGAGGTGATCCTCCCCAATCCTCAAGTTTAATATGATGGTGGATAACAGGAGGATGTTATAATCTTGTAACATCACAACTTCTTACATCGATTTTGCATCCGCAGATTAGACTTTGTTCGAGTAGTGGGATACCCAGAGTGTGCACGATATTGTGCTTTAATCGTTTGACGTGATTTGTGGCCCAAACCCAAAATAATATTGATTTTCCATTTGGGGATTTGACAAAAAATTGGAAGGCTACCAGATCGAGTGCCCATACTTGACAGTCACATGAATCTTTAGTAGAATCAATGGATAAGTGTGGATCTGCAAAGAGTGATATGGGTTTCTGTGGCAGTATTGACTTCATAAGTGATGGCCAAACCACCAAACCCACCCACTTTGATCGTGGAAAATTCTGATCCGACAAAAAACGAAGCAAACTTTTCATATCCAATGCTACTCCTCCATTTTTACAAGCTAATGTGCTCAGTGGATTGAGAATATCCAGATTCGGAATATTTAACAAAAGATCTATGAAATGAAGTTTTCGAGGTCGAATATTCACTTATGTAGCCAATATTTTGCCTTCAAATCTTATCAATATTTCTTTAGTGACTAAGAGCAGACAATTATAAGATTTCTGCTCCAGAGTCACCTTAATCCTACATAGGTCCATTCCCGACTCACGAATGTGATGCCCTTCACTTCCTTCTATTCCATCATGTGCGTATGGGCTGAGAAGGTACTTTGCATTGATCATTTGGTGAACGATACTACTAACAACATCATTTGTCAGTCTCCATGCCTTAATAGGAGACCAGAACTAGAATTAAGTCCATTCAAAAATTCCATTATCGGACCCGCAAGAAGTGAGATCGTGCCCTAGAGATGACACAGAAGGTGCATTTCATGTTTGAAGAAACCCAACTACATAAGGAAAGAAAAAGGACTAAGAAACCCTAGCCATCACACCAAGATTATCCTCTTGACAAAACTCCCCTATCAATCTTTAATTTGATATTTTAATTAACATATTCTTATCTTAAATTTTACTCAAATTTTTTATTTTACGATACAAAATGGGTGGAGTTTATAATTTCTTAAGTCTATTTAGTATAAAATCAAAATTTCAAAAATATTTTTATTCAATAAATTTAAGAGATATAAATGACCATGACAATACCACAAGTAACAATGACTAAAGATTTTCCTTGTAAGAATCATCACCAATTTTTGTATGTTTGAAAATCACAAGTTTTCATGATCGTTTTTAATCAATATATACTTTCCAACAATACAAATAATCACAACATCACACATGACTATGAGCAAGAATATTTTTTTAACAACAATCATTCAATGTAAAATTAAAAATATATCAAACAAAATAAACATAAAATTTAAAAATTAATTTACATATTGATGTTTTGTGATGATATAATTTTAAATGTATGTGGTTTTATTTTATGCTATGTATTTGTTTGTTATGCTTTTGTTTGTGTGTGGTTGTTTGTTTGAGTATAATATTTTTACACACATGTAATATCGTATATAGTAATTAATTTTAGAATGAGTAGAATTTGTATATTAACATGCTAATCTTTAAATTGTTGTTTAATTTAATAAAATCTTATTTTTTCAACATCATCAATGAATTTGAATTTTTGTAAGTGCCACTATTCAATGCACAATACTCTTTATAATTTTTTTTAATTAATATGATTTTTATAATTAGCTACATGTTGATGTTTTGTGATGATAGAATTTTAAATGTTTGTGTTTTTATTTTATGAAATGTATGTGTTTGTTTGTTTATGCTCTTTGTTTATGCTCTTGTTTGTGTATAATTTTAGAACACAATAAATGCTTTCATTAGAATATCATGTATGGAAGGTCATTGCCCAAATTGTCTATTTACTTGATACAAATCACCTCTACGATGATTTTACATACATTAAATATAATATGCAAGAATTACAGTCCCAATTAATTAAATGTGTAATAAACTATATATTTTTAGATTAGCATTTAGTTTAACAAAATTTCATTTGTTTTTGCAAACGACCATAACATCATGAATGGCTATGGGGTTTTTGTAAGTATCACTATTCAATGCATCTTTGAGAAGCACTTTTAATCAATATATTGATAATTAGTTACAAATCTATGTTTTTTGATGGTAGAATTTTGTATGTTTGTGTTTTTATTTTATGTAATGTATTGGTTTTTTCATTTGTATTTGTATGTATATAAATTCTGGAACACAAATAAAACTTTTATTAGAATCACTTGATAGAAATAACTGATATGATGATTTTAAGCATGCATAGTATCCAATGCAACAACTACACTTTAAATGAATTGAATGCTTGCATAACTTATC
>APFE031231387.1:0-19886 GCA_000404065.3 Pinus taeda
TAATCACAAAAACAATTTGAAGTTTTCTTCCATGCTTAGCTCTCATATTTAAGCATTATAATCACAAAAACAATTTGGCGTTTTCTTTCCCATGCTTAGAGATTATGCTAGCATTATAATCACAATAAAAAACTCTCATATTTAAGCATTATAATTACAAAAACAATTTGGTGTTTTCTTTCCCATGCTTAGAGATTATGCTAGCATTATAATCACAATAAACAACTCTCATATTTAAGCATCATAATCACAAAAACAATTTGAAGTTTTCTTCCATGCTTAGCTCTCATATTTAAGCATTATAATCACAAAAACAATTTGGCGTTTTCTTTCCCATGCTTAGAGATTATGCTAGCATTATAATCACAATAAAAAACTCTCATATTTAAGCATTATAATTACAAAAACAATTTGAAGTTTTCTTTCCCATGCTTAGCTCTCATATTTAAGCATTATAATTACAAAAACAGTTTTTTTTTTCATGCTTAGAGATCATGCCGGAATTTTATTTTGGTAACTTCATAATATATTTCTTTATAAAAAATCATATATTCAAATTAGTAAAAGTAGAATATACACCTTAGTAAAATAATTTTTTAAACCCTACACACTTTAGCTGACATTAATAATCCAATAGTTTAAAAACTAACCCCTATCCTACAAACAAGGAATCTCATGGGCCACCAAATTGATGGATATCCTACAAACAAGGAATCTCACCAATTACCGATTACCAATTTAATAGATGTCTTATTATTATTATTAATTAATTCCGATTTACATTATTATTATTAATTAATACGAATTTAGGAAACATAAATATATAAGCTTTCCTTCTCTCTTCGGGCAATATACGCAGTGAAATGTGATTATGATGTCTGTACATAGTCAGACACCAAACCACCCTTAGTATAGTCTCGCTGCTGCCCTCCTCGGCGTAGTGCATGTAACTAGGGATACACCAATCTCTTTTTTTCTCTCGATTATATTTTTCGCATTTCTTCTCAACTGAGCACATCGTCATTGGTAGCGAAGAATATCGTTTGTTGTTGTTGGATTGCAGGGTGCTGCTCGTACTGGTGGTGATTTCAAGATGTCGAGCAGCAAGTTGACGTTGGGGATGAGTGTGGAGGTGCGGAGTAACGAGTCCAGGTATTCGGGTGCTTGGCTGCAGGGAGTGATAGTGGCCATCTATGTGCCACCTGGGCGAGCGCATCGTTACAAGATACGCTACCAACAAGAATTTCAATTCCTCATGGACAACGGGCAACGCTTGACAGAAGATGATGTGTCAAATACCCAAGTCAGACCCATTCCTCCCCTCTTGTCAGAAACACGCTCTTACTCCGTTGGGGATATTGTTGAAGTTTACGACGATCATTGCTGGTGGTGGGGCTCCGTCATTAAAGTGTTTCATGCTGCCGAGTGTTTCTTAATTCATAATCCTCAAAACCGCTGCTACAGCAAATTTCCTCTCTCCAAACTACGCCATCCTCTACAATGGTCCAAAGGAAGATGGTCGCTGTTGAATTCAAAGGTGACACCTTTATTGCGATTATATTTTCATTTTTTTCAATTTTTCTATTATCATTTCTTCGGTCATGAACTTCATGCGATATAGAGTTCTCATTAGAATCAATAATTTGTTTATAGCCCAGTTCTGCAGTTAATTAATGGATTGTTCTCATTAGAATCAGTAATTTGTTTATAGCCAAATTCTACGGTTAATTAATGGATTTTAATTGTTTCCAATAGAAAGAGGATGATTAGACGTGTTTGAGTAATCCAGAATTATTAGAATTCTTTGTAAATTAAGGTTCAAACTGCGATTTCATGATTATTATGTACCTTCCAGGTTAAATAGGTTAACGTCCTCCTTAAGTTTCAAGAGATTCTTGTTTCAAGTTGAACTAGGGCTTTAAAAAATGATGAGGATATTGTGCGCTTAATCAAACTCGGCATTGAACTTTGAAATATATTCTTGTTTCAAGTTGAACTAGGGCTTAAATGATGAGGATATTGTGCGCTTAATCAAACTCGGCATTGATTTATTGCATGAACTTGGCATTGATTTGTCCATTAATGAGCTTTTGTTTCCAATAATTTTTTCCAGTTTAATTATGTAATACATTTTCTTTACAGTCGAATTCTGTTAAATTCTGTTAGAATATAAGAATGATATTGTCCATTCTCACAAATTTGAAACTCAGTTGCATCTGTGTACACAATGGGCATAAGCATACAAGTATGGCTGATTATGCTTACTACGTTGGAGATGGGTTCATACTTTCACATCCCTGCCCTGTGTATAAGCATTAATCCTTGCCTTGTAAGGTGAATGTAATTCACTTCAACTACTTGTGCAGTGTAGTGTAGGAGAGATGGATGATTAATTCCAAAATTTTAACCCATTAAAAAGTTTTTCTTACTTTTACTAAATTCTCTCTCAGAACTTGTATTATTATGTTTCATAGTGAACTTAGGAGGACCTTCAGTCCCTCCATAATACAATGGCTAATGTATTCTTTCCTGTGTCGTGTAGCATTCAAGTGATGTCATCAATGATGGAAACTACTGTCCCGTGGCCGAAAATAGTGAGCAATCTTCTGTTGCATCATGTCCTGGGGATATGCAATCCCAAGACCAACCAGAAGAAGAAGTCAACACGCAGAAAAGACCATGTGGCTTGGTAGGAACGAGGGTACCACAGAAAACTCAAGAATGCTCAAATTTCCTTGATGCTAAGCGAGTTGTCAAAGATTCAAGAGGGTCCAAGTCTTTTGGAAATGGATTAAAGAATGTTGAAGCCCGTCCTATGAAAGGAGTCAAAAGACCGTATGTCCCTGATGACAGAAGACATGGAACATTCAATGGATTAAAGAATGTTGAAGCCCTGTCTCTGAGTCCTGCCCGTCCTTCGACACGAATCAAAAGACCGTGTGTCCGTGATGACAGAAGAGATGGAACATTCAGTGGCATTCAAAATGGAAAATGTGATAATGTCAAAAGGTTTACGCGTGGAGATTCGGCAGAAGCCATGGAGCAAACGATAAAAACACATGATATGGAGTTAGTGGCATATTGTTCTGTGTTAAAGGCCTTTTACGCGCAGAATCCAAGTTCCTTAAGCTTGGAATATCATTGTTTGCTGACCCACCTCCGCATTCAATTGGACATTACTAGCGATGAAAATACACGCGAGTTGAAAGGAGTCACTTCTCAGTCCTAATATCAGATGTTCATTACTAGCGATGAAAATACACGCGAGTTGAAAGGAGTCACTTCTCAGTCCTAATATCAGATGTTCATTACTAGCGATGAAAATACACGCGAGTTGAAAAGAGTCACTTCTCAGTCATAATATCAGATGTTCGCATCTTGTAAAAATGCATTTTATGAGTATATCAACATCAGGGAGCCAAAACATTCTCACGGCTACAGTCAAAAGCAGCTGACCTTTCAAACCATTGATTAATAATAAAGCTGAGTACATTCAGAAAATTGGACTCTGAATCTGAAGCCTTTGTTTGGCTACAGTCAAAGCAGCTGACATTTCAAACCATTGATTAATAATAAAGCTGAGTACATTCAGAAAATTGGACTCTGAATCTGAAGCCTTTGTTTGGCTACAGTCAAGGCAGCTGACCTTTCAAACCATTGATTAATAATAAAGCTGACTACATTCAGAAAATTGGACTCTGAATCTGAAGCCTTTGTTCGGTCTTTTATTTGACATGATTTGAAGATGTCCACTATTCAGTCGAATTTCTTCTTGTGGGGATGCACATTTTCGTTACAATGACTTTAAATATACCAAGAAAATTAATTTTGAAGTCAAGCTTAAGCAAGGGTTTAACTCACTCAATTGTCTATGAAAAGCTCTTTGTGTCATAATATATCATTCCAGAAGAGAATTCAAATTTATAAAGTTTATTAAAACTATTATATTGAAAATATAATTAATGCAGGAAGCGTATGACTTCATTTACATTGAGACTGAACCCTATCAAAGAAAGCTCAGTTTCTTTGGTCCACACACCTAATTACCTTTAAATTTATCATCCTTCCCATGAAGTATTCTCGCTGAAAAGTGTAAACAAAGAATGAGGTCCCATGTTCAGTTATTGGATGCCTGATTTGAATCCTTGGGCAGGATCCTTTCTTGACTCTGCAATTACTACTTATGTTTTCTACTTCTTGTTCTGTGTAATGGAAAGGGCCAGCCACAAACAGTAAAAAAAAAATCTTACATAATAGCTTAAATAACTTTGAAGATCCCAATACAAAACAGTACATACTTTAGGCAAACTAAACGCAGGTGGAGACCAATCTGTCTGCTACAAGTTTAATGGGAGAATTAAGAGCAGTTGGTTTGGAAGACTTTTGATGCTCTAACAACCAATCCAATTCTCTATATCCACCACTAGCTTTGTTGTCACAGCTGACAACATCCAAAATTATTTTCTGGGTTCTTAAGTGTAATCTACATTTAAGTGATTCGGCTTGAGATTCCGATATTAATTTCATCACCCAGTTTCAAACTATATTGTATTAATTTCTCATGCAGTTGAAAGATTGTTACTTGATACTAGATAGTCTATACACAGCTGCTGGTTTACTTAAATCTTAACGCTTCTTCCTTTAAGAAGAATTTGTATATTTTGGATTGAAAATTGAGTTCAATATTGATGTTTGTGCTCTAAGGTATGTTAAATGACCACAGGTAGGTTGTATAATACTATTCTCATAGGTCACGTTGGTCTCGACAAGTTCTTTAAGCTAAGTCGCACTGAAACAGATATGGGAATGGATATGGATAAGACAAATTTTTAAAAAATATGGATACAATAAGGCAGGAAACCCCACACACATATATATAACAAAATAAGAATTTCATATTACTATTCATCTTTTCGAATCTCGATTACATCTAAAAATACATAATCAATTATCATCTATCATCATCATCAATTCAGCATAAACATTGTCATCATCATTAATGATTATTATAACATTCATGATTCCACATATCATCAGGTTTTTGTTTCAAATTTCAATCATCAACATGACAAGTTACAATATCATCACCAAAATTAATAATGCATACTACATAGTACAAAGTACAAAATGAACTATGACCGACAATCTACTAATCTTATTCATAATTCATATGGTTGTTCAAAAGTTTAGAAGTTAAAACACCATCATAAATTACATTTACATATCATCAAATATGTCTTCATCCCTGTCACTAGGAAGTTCCACATCCTCTCCAGAAGTGGGAATATCGCTGCCATGTCCACTTGAAAATCCACATGTTGGTCACTACGCATCAAACAAAGTCATATGAGACCTGACATTCAACGTCATATCCAAGTGAGGAAACTCTAGTTCCACATCATATAATTTGGCAGCCCTAAATTTGTATTCGTCTCTCGTGTGAGAGAAGGCGAAGGTTTGAATGAACATGCACTAATTCCTCGGCCTTCTTAGAGCTCAATCTGTTTCACTTCATCGAATGGATGAAGCCATCTGTACTTAAGTTCTTTTCTACTAAAGAGGAACTAGCAACATGTTAAAAGATCCTCATGGCCAATTTTTCGATATGTGGAAGTTCCCCACCATAGTAGTTCCACCATTCAATTGGACTCATTGCCCTCTTGTCCCGCATACAATCAATATCAGAAAGTCTGATCCCACAAAATGAGCAAAAACTCTGCACGGATCTCAAGCCCAATTTCAGGATCTACAAAAAGCTTTCTAAAAACCTTTGTAAATCCTTGTGAGACTTCTGGATCTTTGCTTGGTAAGGTTCTTTCTGGATCACTTAGCAACTCTACAGCATAATATTTTGGATTCACTGCATAAGCCAAAAGGTGCAATGGGGTGGTCATCTTGTTCCAACTTTTGGTCAATATATCTTTTACTTCTCTGTAAAAGAATTCATCTGGATCATTCTCTATGGAATTTATAGCCACCCTTATCTTTTCTATCATATAATCATTGTCCTCATAAACCTCTCCTAAATTAGATACATTTGTGTCAAACACAGTAAATCCACAATTGGCTTAGTAAATGTGAAGAGGTACTCCACCTTATCCCACCATTTATCATCAACAACCAGTTTTTTCACTGCTTGTGCTCTATCAGATTAGGATTGCCTCCGTTGATTGCAAAGAGAAATGCATACTATTGAGTGTAATGCATCTTTCACCTGCATAAGCCTTGTTAAGACTATGATGTGAGAAGAAAATTGAATCTCGACAACCTGCAGGATTCAAATTGTCAATGTTTCAATAAATTAAAAATCATAATTTGATCAAATAACTATTATGATTCACGAATCATGACATTTGAGAATCCAATTTACATATTTAAATTTAGAGTCATAGAAATTAGAATTTATGAAATAAACTTTAAAGTTTAGGTACCTTAAGGAGCTCCAACTTCGCAAATTCCATATAGATGCCTTGGGACGTGCTGGTTTGTGATGAATGTTTGAATTCCTTTTGCCTCCTCAAAAATAACTCGAATCCACTCAATTTTCTTCCCCATCTTGCTCAACATGAGGTTCAATGAAGGTACAACACAAGGAGTCCAAAAGATGTGTTGAGATTTGCCTTCAATAATTAGGCTTGTTGCTCTACACACCGTTGCATTGTGAGTTATTACCTAGAAAACATTTTTTGGCCCCACCAATTCAATTGCTTCAATCAAAATGTCAGCAATGAATTGAGAATCTTGCATTTGCCACATACAATCCACTGCCTTCAAAAACATTGGCCCCTTTGGGCTCTGAGCATTCACATTGATCAAAGGCCTATTCCTTTGATCTTTCTATCCATCAAAAATGATGGACACCCTTGAAATGCGCCATGAATTACGAATGGGGCTTAATTTAGCCTCCAAATCTAACTTTTCAACACTCAACATTATGGTGCAGACCTTCTAATATCTAGGGCTCTTGAACCCTTTTGGGGCTTCATTCACTGCTTTTATCATCTTTATCCAACAAGGAGATTACACAAAGTTAAAAGGAAGGCCAATTTCATAAATACATTGACCTATAGTTGCAATTGTCGTCTCTCGAGCATCATTATTAGAACTCCTTTCAAGCGGTCCAAATTAAACTGCTTTAAACCAACAATTCCATGAGAATGAAGTGGAGACTTTGATGAAGATGCTCCCAACCTTGTTGGTAGTTTTGATTGAGAAGCAGGATTTGCCTCATTTTCTTTAGCATCTGCCTCGTCTTATTCTTTCTGATATTTTGCAAGTTTTTCCTTGCTTAAACCATTTCCATCTCTCCCATTCTCTTTAGGTCGGCCACTGCATATTCGAACCCCATTGCCTTTTAACCCAAGTAAATGTGCTTTAACCTGTGTGTATGATCCATTATACTCATTTTTACACTCACTGCAAACTCATGCCAGCGATCCCCCTCCTTGGATCTTCCCAACAGTAGTTACATATTTCCAAAGTGGTGACTTTGGATTGACTTTAGGGGCAGATTCAATTTCATGTTCCACTTCCTTTGCCTCACAAATGGTTGAACTTGAAGTTGCCATGATTGATGATGATGATGTAAATGAAACTGCAAAATAAAATTGACATATATTATAAGATCTTAATTGTTAAATCAAAACTTTTTTTTATAAATTAAATATTTGAGCCACATGAGTAGTGGTCACTGTTAGACAAGTTTTGTTACTGTAACACTCGTTATGTTACTGGTTATTAGTAATTTTGATGCCATTGAGAACTCAAAAAAGTAGTTTTGTTGCATTATTTCCTTCAGCTTCATTGAAAACATTAGGGACCAACATTACCTAAACTAATATGGATTTTGAACTCTATCTGTTGAAGAAGAAACAATTAATCTGAACTCTATTCGTTGACAGTTGAAATTTGAATATGTCAAGCATGTACTTTTGCTTTTGTTCTCACAGACGAGTTTCCAATTGTAATATTGTATAGGTCACTAGTATTGGTTATAACTTATTGCTCAAACACAAAACCTCAAAGGCATAACAAAATGAAAGCCTGTAACTTATAATGGCTTTATATGTATACAGTGTATGCACTGTCGCACAGTGATACACACACATTCTCAATTTCTCAACTGTTGCTCACATAGGCCTACGACAACTAGGCCATCCTACTATTTATATATACATTTGATCACATATTAACCCTGTTAACAACTCTACATTGTAATTCACCAGGATTGAACAAAATTGAAAATGGGACGGATAATTATCACCAGAGGCAGAGGTACTTGGCAATATCGTAAACTGTCTTTATTTTTTGTCCAACAGATAGGTGTCTTTGTTGCAAATCAAATATTTGCTTGAGATGTCTACAGGTATGTCTTTGTGCTTAAATATGTAGTGGAGGTTACCACGATTACTCCTAGTGCATTTTCTCATTCTATGTAGGGATTGATTCACGTTCCCTATAGTAAGCTTACGTAAATAGTGGCAATTACTTTCATTTCTTTGTGCTTCAGGTAGCGAAAGCTAGTTAAAGAATTTGGCTTTTATTACAATGGCTCTCACTTAGCCATTTTCCATGAATTTTAGGAAAATGTTTCAAAAACTTTACTTGCACTAATTTAAAGGAAATGACATTATGATTATTACGCACTGCCTTAGATCAAAATCAGCCTTGACGCTTCCATTATGGCTTGAGCTCCCAAAGTCACTGAGTGACACAGTCGGTTGGCGAGCTAAGGGCTCCAGACTCCAAAGTCCACATTGCAGTTGCACACTAGTGACTACTCGCTTGCGAGTTGAGGGTTGAGAGCTCCACCTCCACAGTGCACACTCGCTCACAGTATGCTCCTCTCCACACTTGCTCTCAGTTTTCTCCGCTCCACACTCGCTCACAGTGGTCACGTCTCAAAACAAAGGCAAATGGTCACTCGCGGCAAAGACAAATGGTCACTCAACACAGTCGCTCACAGCAAAGGCAAATGGCCGCTACACACTAACTTACCTCACACAGTCGCTCGCTGCAAAGACAAATGGTCGCTCCACAGTCGAAGGCAAATGCAAACGGTCGCTCCATGGTCAAAGGAAAATGAAAATGATGGTTCCAAAATTCGAAATGACAAACGTCGCAAACGGTATAGGTAAAGGTTGAAAACCAGCTCATAAAAAAAGTTAAAACACAATGAAAATCGTGAAATATGTTCCCAACGACCATTCATCGTGAAACATTTCTATGAACGGTGGATCCCCTTTCCAATACATTCTTGTTTTGGCCAAATTCGTTTTGGTCAAATCTAAAACATATTACAAATAATAAAAAACGGGTGTTTTTTTACGAAAAAACGCCCTAAAAATATTTTCAGATTCCAACCTTCTGTTTCCGAAATTCTGAAACGCGGCCAATAATTTTTTATGCCCTTTTTTATGCGTTTCGTACATGTTTCCGAATCCAAAATGTCGAATGACATTTCAGGGAGGTTAGCCCGCCATTTCTAGCAACCTAGTGGTTAAGTAAAGTGGAGTTGTGAAACTGTAGATTGGGCCATCTATGCAGAAACTAGTAGAGATGAGGAGGAAAACTTGGTTATGGGTGGGATGTGGATTCTGTTGATAAATCTAGGGCATGAAGAGTAAAATGATTTCTCTACTTGATAATTGCTTGTGATATACTTTTATTTCTTAGCTTATAGTCTTTTCTTCGTTATGTTATTATTGTGTTCTTTTCATCCAGACAATTACCAATATTCACAATAAGAGACAAGTGACACAGTATGTAGGCTTGTCAACCAAGGCCAAAACCTCTCACCTCTTGTAAGGAAAACCCGATCAAAATTCTTCTTCTAGATCTTCAATTGATGAGTAGCAAGACCATGAAAAAGACCCTTGACTCTAGTATCCTCCCAAGAACCTTGTCAGTAACCTTGATGCTCTGCCTCGACTTCCTTCTAAATCTCGAATAGCTCTCCTCGGCTTCCAGAGAAACTCGATCTCTATCCTTCACACAGATTTTTCTCGACTTCCTCTAGAGAATCTCGATCTCTCGACTTCACACTGCTCTTCTCTACTATCTCTTGAGAATCTCGATCTCTAGATCATAAACCCTAGTTTCTATACTGCTTCTCTTCGGCCTCCTTCTATGCAGCAATAAGTTCTCCTCGGATCTTCTCTTGATGCCTTTGGTCCTTCTTTTATACCCAAAACGAGTACCCCAGAAGAATACTTTCTTCGATGACCCCAAAAGAAACCTTCCTTCACTATACCTAGAAAAATCTCTCCTTCGCTATACCTAGAAGAATCCTTTCTTCGCTATCCCTAGAAGAAACCTTACTTCGCTATATCTTCTTCGCACTTCTATTGCTAGGCTCTTCTTTTCATTTCTTCTTGATCGAATGCTTGTCGACTTGCTTTTATCTAAGTGAGGCCGAGTGTGGCTACTTATACACCTCATCTCACGTCCCTTAGGCTGACATGATCTCAAGTAGGTAGGCCAATTTCTTCTAGCAAGTTTTTCCATCGTTGTAGGACAACTTGAAGAATATAAGTGACAAGGTCTTGGAGGATACTTTACATATACAAGTTTGACCTTTTAGAATGTGTAACATGACTTCATTACATGACAATGACTCTATCATTTTATGACTAGATGAAAAATAATTCCTCAAGACTCTCAATGGGAGTCTTGAATCAAAAACAAAATCTCTTGCTCATGAAACCCATGAAGCAAGCAATACAATAATTTTATTTTTCTTATTTACATCTCATTACATAAAATCATAATTACATGTCATTATGAAGACCGAACCTAGTTACACTTTTCAACACTCCCTCTTGACTAGGGAGGTATTCATAATGGTACTTATACATTCTCAATCTAAAGAATTTCTCACAAGAAAAAAATTAAGATTGGTAACTCATTTGTATAGCATCATATCAGCCAACATTGTCACATGGCAAGGCCTTGACTAACAGTGCAATCTCTTCACAAGATCTGAGCTCAATGCTGGCGAGACCAATGATTTATAGACACTCTCATCATTGTCTTTCTTGAAGCATCCCCTACCCGGGTACTCAGGGTGTGTTCCATGAGGATTATTCTTATCTTGGACTCCCCAGTCCTCAAAGAATATCGGTCCTCCATGAATACTCTTCTATTGAATGCCCTATCTCATCCTCAAAGAGCATCAGATGCAAAATAATTACCCATTCCTCCATTCTGTCTTCCGAGGTGAAGACCATAATGATGTGTCTATCTCTCCCTCTCAGATAGGGAGGACATATTCCAATAACAGAATGCACTCATTCATACAAAAGGAATGTACCTAAGCTCCCTCTTAGCCTAGGAATTTCCAAGTTTCTTCCAAGTAAGAAACTTCTTTTCAGGCTCCCTCTTAACTAGGGACCTAGAGTAGCTCCTCATGTGGAGATCATGGAACAACCAGTTGCATTGGATGTCATGAATTTATTCTTCGTCATGGAGTTTTCATCTTTTTGGACTTTTTCATAGTGCACACACAATCCACTACTTTTGTTCATGAGTCAGTCATGTCCTCATTTCTTTCATTAGAAAGTGTTTCATCAGTTTTTCCATCTGGCTTTTCTTCATGTCATGCTGCTTTCTTCATGCCATATTTTCTTGAAGGATCTTACATCCTTCTATATCATTTTCCTGGAATTCATCCACAGATCTTCCCTTTGGCAGTCCTACATAAACCTATCCAGATATTAGTTCAAAAATACGAAATCAACACTTAAATCAAAATTACCTTTGTGATGGTCTCTTATCATGACATCTTCCTATAGGTATGAGCGTCTTGCATACATGTTGACACATCTCCCAAAAATATCCATTGTCAAGGGTCTCTATCTTTTTTCGACTTCCATCAAAGTCTTCATATCTTTTCGAGAGATATTCTAGTCAAATCTTCTTGGTTTCAAATGTTGAATGCCTTTTGCCATTGTTGCATATCTCATGATCTCTTCCTCCTTTTTCCTCACACACTTCATTCCGAGGAGCTTCCCATCAAAGATCCTCAAATGTAGTTAGCTCCTTCATGCTTCATATGAGAACATATTATGTTGATTTCATCTAGTGTGACCTATGCCTCTCTGCAACTTCCAGAGGAGGAGACCCTCATTTTCTTTGATCATGTTTCCTAGGATGGAAATATTGATCCATATTACCTGTGACATATGACATGACTTTCATAATAACCTATGTAAGCATACATACCTCTTCTTTCTTTTGGGTCATCTAGACTTCCTGTAGCAGCTTCATTTGAACAAAAGGGTTTTAGACCTACTTCATTGTTATGTTATCATACCATTATCCCTTGAATCCCACAAGTTGGAATTCTTAATGAAACATTTGCTTCCTTTCTAGATAGGTGAATCCTTTGATAAGGATTCGATCAGAGAAACCTGAGGATCTTTCATATCCTCACCCAGCAGATGTTGCCTTATTGACTATTGTATGATGATCCCAGTCGATGATGACCTCTACTTCTTTCTATAATTATCATTTGAGACTTAAATGAGGTTTCTAGGAGCTCTTATTCTTTGTAATCAATAGAATTTTATTCCAAAGATTCTTTCTGCTTCCCATGTCAAGAGATCTTACTTCTAATACTTCTATCATGATGTTATTTTCTAATCTAATGCATCCTATCTTATTTACAGTTCTTCCTATCTATAAATTACAAGTGAAAAGTACTTTCTAGTGAAGAAGATCATCTTAGTCATAGTAGAGATATTTTACTTCTTCCTTCTTAAGCTTCTGTGTCTCAGGTTCTTTCACTTACTCAGTAATATGGGCTTCTTCCCTATCTCTCTTGTCCTTATTATGTTTAGGACAATCTCTTCTATAGTGCCCAAGTTCCTGACATCCATAACATCTTACCTTAGCCATGTTCTTCCTGTTATTTTGAGCACCAAACTTTCCAAATTTCCCTTTTCTTCTTGCCATATCAGCATATGCTTGATTCTCCTCATTTGGTCCAACATCAACCTTTGCCTTCAGTCTAGTTTCTTCAACCTTACAGAGTGGCCATAAATCTCGAAATGGAGTAGTCCCTTTCTTCCCATATAAACTTGAAGTGAAGTTACCCCATTTTTCCGGTAGTGCATTCAGTACCACTATGGTCATCTCTCTATCAAAAATCACTTCTCCTAGCTCTTGTAGTTGATCTCGAATTTCTGATATCCTTATGAATTATGAAGCTATTCCATCTTCCTTGGACATCTTTAGTTTGTAGAGTTCTTGCCTTAATGAGATTACTTCTCCTGCAGTACTTACAGAAAACAACTCTACCAATTTGTCATATATAGCTTTCACAGTCTCCAACTTTGATACATATGGGATTAGAGAGTCATTTATAGATTCTATGAGAATCCTTTGGGCTCTCACTTGTCCCTTCATGAATCTAGCATGTGCTTGAGTATCTTCCTTTGGAGGTTGGGTTATTGACCCCCTGATGTGATCCATGACCTCATTTTCAATAAGATTTAAGTCTGTCCTTTTCTTCCATGCAAGGTAATTTGCAGCCCCAACCAATTTATTACTTTCCTTGCAAAAAGACATTTTGTTATTATCAGATATAGTCATAGAATTACATGAGAAATTGATTCTTGCTTCCTCCTTAATCTTGATGTTGATAGAGGATTTGCTTCTTGAGTGATTGATGAGAGAGAGCTCGATTCACGATCCTTCTTGAATGTTTTAGTCTTCCTTCTTTCTTGAAGATGGTTGAAAGATTCTTCTTGGTGTAGATTTCTTCAATCTAGGGTTTTGAAGATCTTGACCTTGGTAGCCCTTGAATCTGCTACAATCCTTCTTGAAGGCTTGATGTCTTCTATGTGAACTATTTCGCTATCTGTCTAATGATTCATCCATATGTATATGCTCATGTGCCTTTACTAGATTACTATTATTACTCTTCTTTTAAAGGCTCACTTTTTATTTACCTTTCGGTAGAAGAACCTTGATACAGTCTGCAATTGAACATTTCACAAGGCATACTCACTTGTTCATCTGAAAGTACTTATGCACTAGTCTCTTGGGTTGAACATTGTGGCCAATGGAAATCTATAAGAATATATAGCAGTTGGGCCTTATTTCCGGATGGGATCCCACACCGAACGACGTGAAGTATGATTGGGACATTTAATTGGGGAGACCCCTTAGTTGACGGATTTCTAGCACCGTCAATAGTTGGATATACTCACATTGAAATCCATAATCCATCATTAGATTCTTTTAAGTCATGGAGACCTCTACAAAATTTGGAACCTATATAGGTTCTACCCAAATTCAACCTAGATCTTAATGGGAATTCTACCTAGCTTTGCTCTAAACAAGCCTTATCAATCTTGTTTATTCTCCTTATAGCCACTCACATAGATGGACTTGCTTCTATCAAGGATTATGCATAGATTTAGTTAATCTCAATAAATCCAACATTCACCAACTCAATTGTATTCAAAAACCACATAGAAATACAAAGAATTACACCCATAAATATGGTGAATTTTCCTTTTCATTCATAATGAAACCGTACATGCATAACACAAACCCTTATACACACTCTTGCGATGGCATGGTCTATCTTTCTCTAGTTCATAGTCTTCTTCTTGACACCTACCTTCTCTTTTCTTTGCTAGTAGGCTTACAATAGTTAGAATTTTTAGAAACATCATAGATTTTCTTAGATTTTAAAACTACTCCATAAATCACTCATGATTTTCAAGGCAGACTTTTTTTTCCTTACTGAAAAGAAAAAAAAAAATTGAATAAATAAAAATAAATTAAATTAAAAATAAAAATAAAATAAAATCTTGTCCATATATTTTTTTTAACTATGATTCATACTTTCTATAATAATTAACGAAACTACTATTGCTTACAAATAAGGAATTAGAATTCCTTTTCATTATTGAAACACCCTTTGGAGCTTTTTCTTCCAAAACTTAATGGCTTGGAAGCTCTAATGCTCCTGCATCAAACAAACTAATTGTCCATCTCCATTTTCTATGCCTTTGGAACATAATTATCCCAGCATATCATCAATTATTTCATGAAATTGTTCTTTACCTTTATGGATATAGCCTCATAATATTTTACAAGGCCCACATACCTAATAGATCATTCATAACATATGTAATTGGGCTCATGAATCTCTCCCTTCCCCCTCTCTTGGCTTCTATACACACAATAAGAAGAAATTCTCAAATGAGTACTAGTTAACATTAATAAAAATAGAATTCTAAATCTTGTAGTTAGTATTTCAATAATAACTATAATTGTTATAGAATAATGCATTTCTTTATAAGTAAAGTGCCAATGGTCCATAATGATTTATAAAAGAAGTGGCAAACTAGTGTTCCATAATCATTTAGAATATTGTGCATTGGTATTCTCATAGGGGCTTCACCGGGGGAGAAATACCATAGCACGTGGGTTCATATTGGGGGATATATATTGTGGGATTCATTTATTATATGTTTTATTGATGAAACATTAGAAAATGGACGCGTCTCATGCACTCATTTATGCTAAAGTGTTAATATTTTTATTAGGGTTAATAATGCATGGTTTTTATATGGAAGGTATCCTTGATGCATGGACATATCAAATGGTTCACTAAACATTTCTAATTATACCGCTAGTGCTACGAGCACTACTACTGGTAACACCAATATTGGTGCCAACTACTTCCTAACCACTGCCCTCAACAAAGTATTATCTAAAGGCATCACAATTTCCCTCAACATGATCATATATTAATGCATCATTTGTACTCTAGTAGTAATGCTACACTCAACACCATAACTTGGAAACAAGTATACATCTTCTTGTCAATCACACAATCTTATGTTCTACTACCCTATGCAACTCACAATTTCCTAGGCACCCAACAATATCTCAAAAATTATTGACATATCTCATATAACCTCCATGAGAATTAACCAATAGTTGCAGTGCCTTGAACTAAAATTGATCAAGTAGCTACCCTAATTCAATATTGATTGATAGAGACCATAACATATTTACCACTTCCATTCTAGGCATAGATATCATCTAACTTATTATCTCAATCTTTTGGGACAAGAAATGGCACATCCTTTACTTAGGGAACATTGGTAAAGTAATCAACCACATTAATTAGCCAATTTACACATATTATTATTAAAAATATCATGCACATTAAACATGGTAAAAATAAATTATCGTAACTAAAACTTTCTTTCTTGTAGTTACCTCTCTCAATAGTTGACTCATCATAAGGAAATAAGAGGTTTTCAACCACACACCAACCCATGTATACATAATGATATCACAATATGCATACCCCAAGCATGGATATGCATAGTTATTTATGGATAACCATGGACACAAATGTATGTGAGTTAAGTGGATGGAAATAGCATACAAAATATATGACATAACTCCTATACATATCGGAATATAACATTATTTGCACCTTAAAATAATAAGCTAGGTGGAATGCATAAAAATCATCTAAAAGGTACCTAACTTCACCTAAGAAAAAATGTATTAAATAATGGTGTAATGATTGTAATAGAGAATCTTGAAACCTGTGTTTTGTCCATAATTGACGAAAAAGGAAAATGACGTAAGGCTTATATTAGGATCTTTTACCCTTAATGATAAATTCGGTGAATGTTTAGCTCACCCCCCTCACCCAAAAGTCTCTTGCATCAATGGATGCAAAATTAACATACTTAAATACACGTGTCAGTTCCATATCCATGGGAGCATGATTAGGAACATTACAAAATTTGGGATAATGAATTCCCCGACTAGAGATAAGTTAGTAATGAAACATGCATCATGCTCTATTGTGGAAAATCAATTGTAAATCTCCACCTTCAATGCCTTTGGAACATAATCCCGACATTGCAACAATTATCTCATGAAGTTGTTCTTCTCCTCCAAGGATCTATCCTTCTCATAATATTTTAGGAGGCCAACATCACTAGGGGAGAATGAATAACATATTTAATTGGGCTCATTACTATCTCCTTTTCCCTCTCTCTTGATTCCCACACACAACAACAAAAAATTCTCAAATGAATGTTGGTTGACTTTAAAAAATATATAATTGTAAATATAGTAGTTATTAACACAATAATACATATAATTGATCTAGAATAGTGCATTTCTTTATAGGGAAAGCATTACTGGTCCATAATGATGAAAAAAATAAATGGCACACTAGTGTTCCATAATCATTTTGATAGAATATCGTGCATCAATGCTCTCAAAATAAATAAGTGTACCAATGCTCTTGTTCTAATTAAAAGCACTAATATAATTCATAACTATGAAATCAACACACTTATTTTGTTTCCCATGGATTTATCGTGGTCATAAAGCTCCATGTATAAGAATAGCGTGAATGGGAATAATGGTTAGGAACATGTGCTTCCTAGTAAGAGATGATAGGTTCAAATCTAGAGAGGGCTAGAGTATGTACACCTCCATAGAGTTTAGCAGTCAAATTCTTGCATGGAGGTGGGTCCCTTGTTCCATAAACATGGGGGGTCCGATACACCAATTTGATGTTTGGCTTGCTTGTGACATTAAAATTAAATTATTATAATTGTATAAATGAGTACTACCAATGTGAGAAGTGTTCAAATGTCATTGAAATTAGTAACAATGAACATGTTGCATCCTCATTTAAAAAAAGCATTTCCCTATGTTCTAGATAGATGATGGGTTATAAGTCATTGGAATCCTTTGTCATATGTTTTCCATCAATAATAAGTGATGAACTATAGGAAAATGAATGTGTCTCATGCACCCATTTATGCTAAAGTATTCATATTTTTAGTAGGATTAATGATATATGGTTTATATATGGAAGATATTGTTGATGCATGGATAGGTTTGTTGAATATTTATACTTATACCATCTTCTTGATTTTCCTTTAATCCTATAAAGGTGAGTAAATTCTTTGCATTTGATAAATAGAGGCCTGGTTGAAAATGGGGTCATATGAGTTATAACCACCAAATAATAGGAATATAGATCTATCACAAACATATCGTCATTCGAATTTTCATTTCACGTGTTGCATGGGAAATTATTGGTGTTAATGTTTAGGAAATTTTGAATTATTTTTTCAGTTCATGCTTGTATATATCCATACTTCTGACTTTATATTTCCTTGCAATAATGTTAATGGGTTCTATACATCCTACTTCCATGGGAACCTTTTGTTATGCAAATTTTTGTCATATGTAGAAAAATAGATGATTTAATATCATTTTTCGGTGTCCATATCTTTTGTTACTCAATTTTTTGTCATATAAAGAAAAATAAATGATTTTTTATTCATAATATCCTCTTTTGGTGGCCATACGCTACTTGTTAAAATAAATCATCTTTTATTCATAATATCCTTTTTCGGTGGCCATACCTTTTGTTACTCAATTTTTTGTCATATAAAGAAAAATAAAGGATTTTTTATTCATAATATCCTTTTTCGGTGGACATATGCCACTTGTTTATAGGTATTTAAGTGGACCTTATTGCATATAAAAATTTATGGTGGCTCAAGGTTATTATACTTATTTCAAAGGTTCCAAACTATTCGAAGTGAAATAGATCATTTTGAAGACTTCCCATCCTCCCCGAACATTTATTTAAATTTAGCCATTCTGGGCAATGTATGAAGAACTTCCAATTAGATCAAATCATTTTGAACCTTCGTTGGTCCTTACATATCCCAAATTCTAAAAGAGGGGACATGGCACTCAAACTAAACTATTTTTTTCCATTCCAGCCTCTCTTTATGTTATTGATACTTAGCCACTTTCATGAGCATTTAGAGTATTCAAATTTTATTGGGAATGTTTGTAGGTTTATATTCCCATCATGTAACTAATCTAATCATCTTCAAAAACTTCATACTTTGGTCATTTTTGAATCTTCTTGGAATGAGTTGGAATGACTTGAGTGGTGGGTTTTTCTTTCCATGAGATGCCCTATGATATCCTACCACATTCCCTGGTCAAAATTTAATCCACATATCCTTAAAAGTCCTACACAATGATAAGAACTACTAGAACCCTTATCATTCTCATGTCACCCCCCATGTGTTAATGCATTTTCATTAAGATATATTTTACTTATCAAGTCCATCACATTGTTTTGCAATGATTATCATTCCTTGCACATTTATGACTCACTTTCCTATATCATATGAATTCGTTGTTGCTTCATCTAATGCTTACTTTTTGTTAACTCTACCATTACCACCTTTTCACTAATTCATATTCTTGACTTCCTCTCTCTTTCATGAAATTTTCTATATCAATGGTCATATCAAGTGCTCCTCTTCTCTATTGTGGCATCTACAACTTTCAAACCAACATTACAAGTGGATGGGGTTTGTACACCATTTCATTTAGTGGTCACGTACAAGAAGGAAAGTACAAATAAGTTGGTCGACATGCTTTTAAGGCCACCCACATCAAATATCATAACTTTGGGAACTCTGATGCACATGAATCCATTCACCCATGATGCATACAGAGAGAATATTCAGACGATGTCGACTTCAAGTAGGTGTTTTGACAGTTGAAAAGATAAAGTCATGTGTACGATGGTGACAACACCATTGACTACCATCTCCAGGATGGGTTATTCTATAGGTTCGATAAGTTATGTGTTCCTAAAGGTGAGCGATTGCAGTGGATTAGAGAGGCTCACACCTCCAAGGTTGCAAGGCACTTTGTTGTAGGGAAGATAGTGGGCAACTTGTAGAGGTATGTGTATTAGCATAAGATGCAATAACACATAGTTAGGTTCATAAGAGGATGCATGTTTTATTGTATTAGAAGGCCTAGTAACAAGAAACAAGTTCTAT
>APFE031231396.1:0-29516 GCA_000404065.3 Pinus taeda
AATCAAGTTTAGCAGGAATATAACTTTCGATGAAGATTTTTCCCTTGGAAAAGCAAGGGACCATCCTCCTCCGAAGAAATATGATGACATGGAAATATTTGAAGGTACTTCTACGTTGAAATATGAGAAGGACATTGTTGATGATCCCATGGAGCCTATGGACCTGTTGGACTCTCCTCCAGGTGATCTTGCTTCTAGGAAAAGACCATTATGGCTTCGTGACACATTACATGATGTTGAGAGAATTGTTCCTGCAAAACAAACCTTTAGAGAAAGCAAGAAGCCATGTTGATATCAGGAATACATTGTAGCTATAAGAACTATGTTCTAGGTTGATCCATATATCTTTGAAGAAACTATGAAAGAACAAGTTTGGAAGGGTGCCATGTGTAACTTCCTCCTCCTACATTTACCCACTCTTCCAAGATTTCTAGGGTAAACATGAGACGAGTGTCGCTATGATATGACCCAACCTCTAAGTTCCAGTTATGGAAGTGGGGCCTATAATCTAACAACAAATTGACATCCCTCAAAGACCAAAGACCACTTTGGAGGTTATAAACAACCCCAAGTGCTCAATCTCTGATCTGGAACCTTTTTCACTAACCTAGCTCCAGAAACGCACCCTTGTAACTGCATCCATGTAGTTGGAAGGCTATAACTTCACTCACAGGCTTATCTACATGTGGTTGGAAGGCTATAACTGCACTCACAGGCTTATCTCCATGCGGTTATGACCCAAAAATCTAGTTTTGTGCCAACAGTTCCGAGATCTGAGCCACTTTTCAGGCTAGCCTCTAGACCACTAAATGGAACAACCAATAACTTTCCAGAAGAATGACAATGATGATAACAATGATGAAAAATCAAAACTCAAGTAAGAACTTGACCTAAACATTCCTAATCCATGATAGGCATTTCGTCAAACATATGATAAACATATGAGCTACAGGTCATGAATGCATATCTAATCATAAACTTTTGAACTTCATATAAGAATCACCAAGAAGGCTCTATGCCCTATCTAGCTAGCTGCAATAACACTTGTTACCCCATGCACTCATCAACCATTCTATAACTTATCAAACATGAAAATAGACATAGATAGAATACATCATATAAGCAACATGTAACCAGAATAGCAACCATGGACAATAAGTCATAAAATTAGCATCATAATCAGTATGAATGCTCATTTATCACAATAGGAAAATATCCAATATTAACATATGAAAATTGCAACCAATACAGGGACTTCCATGTACCAACCGACCATAGATTGGGTTGAACCAAATCTCTCTTTCAGCCAATCACCACGTGCCATATTCCAAGCTTGAATGTGGGATCATAAAGGTTAAGACAAAAAAAAACCAACCAGGGGTTCCTGAGGCCAAACAACCTCAACTCTCAACCACAATGATTTCACCTAATAAGTCCAAAAATCACTAACAACAACCAAATCAGTCTCCACCCAAGTTGTCCAGGGCTCTAAGAACTAGTAACTCAACCCACATCTCTAGTGAATCCAAGTTGTTTCAGGGCTCCAAAGCATTTATCCCAACCCTCGGGCTCTAATGATTAGTAACTCAACCCACATCTTCCATGGAACCCAAGTTTTTTCAGGGCTCTATAACATTTGTTTCAACCATAACCATAGGGAAACTAAGTACCAATCAGAAAATCCAAATGGGAAACCCACTACACCATTGTTATCCAAGAAATGGCAAGGAAATGTTGAAACCACTACGAATCTAGGAAAATATCCATGCCAATGAAAGCACATAACTAGAGAATCACATGCATATGCCATGCATCCAAAAACTAGCAAGGAGATCACACATGCAACCTATTACCTGTAAATAAATCCAGTTGTAGTCATTGATCGAATTGTCTCCTTGTGCTCCTTTTCTTTCCTTTGCTTGCTCTTTGATTCCTTGCTTGTCTTCTTCCAAATCCAAGTGAATGCTAGAGTGCTCCAAGCATGCTCCAATAATGCTCTAAGTGTGAAAGAGTGTATGAGAGAGAGTGAACAAGAGCTCAACCAAAAACTGTAAAAAATCCAACAATTGTTTCTTTAATGCCTTTTTATCATTGATGCCTATTATTTTCTTCGTTTTCCTTTATTTTTCCTCTAATTTACTTTACATGAAAATTTGTGTCTCTTCATCTCCATGTTCTCCTATTTTCCTTCATTTTCATAATTAAATTCAAATTAATGCCTCTTTACGTTTGCTAATTTCCATAGCCATTAATAAACCAAAAGTGATGCCCACTATAATTTTTTTCGCACCATTCATCTTGGAATATGT
The DNA here is from genome assembly GCA_000404065.3 of Pinus taeda. Taxonomy (NCBI): domain Eukaryota; kingdom Viridiplantae; phylum Streptophyta; class Pinopsida; order Pinales; family Pinaceae; genus Pinus; species Pinus taeda. Next base: position 2,310 of record APFE031231396.1, read on the forward strand.
GTCCCATGACTTTGGTCTTATTTTATTTACATGGAAAATCAACTAGGGGTTGTTACAAACCCCTCCCCTTTGGTGGAACACCACCCTCAATGTTCAAAGATGCTTATAACCAGCAAAACATGTTACCCATGGAGCTTTCTAAAACAACTTGATGCAACATTTACATCATACCAAATTTTTGAAACCATGAACACCATACTGCTTATTGGAGCTTTATAACACTACTCGAAGCAATATTTACAACATAATGCTTATTGGAGCTTTATAACACAAATGATTTTAGTACTTACAATACATAAATGCATATATAAGCATAAAACAAAACACATGTATCAACACAACTACTCAACCAACAAATAAGGAAGCATATATAGCCTGTGTCTGATCAACCATATCCCATGTAGCTTCATTGGGCCCAAAGTGCTTTCCATCTGCACTTTAACTTGGTCGATTGCTCAGTTCTGAAGCATGATTTGTTTCCAATGCAAAATGCACTGTGGCTCTAGATGGAACTCTCCCTCTAGTTCCACCTGCAATACAGACCAATCAATTACATGATCATCATCTTGGACATATCTCTTAAGCAATGAAACATGGAAAAGATCATAGAATTTCAATGTTGGTGGAAGTGAAAGTCTATAGGTCATTGGTCTAATCCTCTCAAGGATCTCAAAAGGCCCACAATATCGAGGTTCTATCTTAGCATATGACCCAATCCTTAAGGAGCTCCTCTTGGGATTGATGCACAAGTATACATGTTCCCCAACTTAAAACTACTTGAATGCTCTATGTTGATCCACATAACTCTTCTATATGTCATGTGCTACCTTTAAATGCCTCTTTGTAACTTGCATCTCCTACTCCATCTCTTCCAACATATCTGGTCCAATCAGTATTGTGTTCACCGAATCAGTCCATTTGGTGGGAGTATTACAACTTTTCCCGTAGAGAGCGTCAAATGGACTCATACTCAAGGACTCCTCATACGCACTATTGTAAGAAAACTCCATCAGTGGAATATACTCATCCCACTTCCTTTGTTGATGCATGACATACATCCTCAACATGTCCTCAAGAATCATGTTAACCGTCTCCGTATGTCCTTCTATCCGTGGATGATAAGTTGTACTAAAATCTAGCTCCATCCCTAAGCCTACAGACAACTCCTTCCAAAACCTAGAATTAAACTTGGTATCTCTATCTAATATGATCTTCTTGGGAACACCATACAATCTCACTATCACCCAAATGAAGATTTGAGCCACCTCACTAGAATGAAGTGAGCTACCTTGCTCAACCTATCAACCACAACCATGATGGAATCATGTTGCTTCGATGTCCTTGGAAAACCTGTAATTAAGTCCATGGAAATGACCTCCGATTTCCACTCTGGAATCATAATAGGTTGTAATAGACCAGTTGGGTGCTTACACTTAGCTTTCACTTGTTGACAATCCAAGCATCTAACAACAAACTTAGCCACCTCTTTCTTCATGTTCGGCCAATAGTATAATTTTTTAACAGTTGTCAAAGTTTTCTGGTATCCTAGGTGGCTTGAATATGGCTTGACATGAAACTCTCTCAAGATGAGCTTCTTAAATTCATTGCTATATGACACATAAATCTTATTCTTCAATCTAACCAAGCCATTTGTCATGAGTTGATACTCCTCATCCCTATCACCTTCACCCTGTTGCTGCAACCTTTGCTTCAGCTACTGGTACCTATCATCCTGTTGCCTTGCATGTAGGTTTTAACCCTATACAAAAATTACATGCAAACGAATTCTTCAAACAGAAAAATAAACAATGGCAAGAACATAAAACAAATATACATAGAGATTTTCCCCTAGATCCCAAAATCGGGACTACTATATTGATTTTTCATTATTTTCCTTTCAATGTTACAATATATATATGTGTGTGTGTGTGTGTTCAAGAATTCATAAACCCCAATCCATTAACCCTGGATTAGAACATAATTGTCATTCCCTTGACCAAATCTACAAAATACCATCGATAGAAAACCATATTGCCCAAAACCATGTGAAAAACCCATGCACAAAACCATGGGTAGGTGTGCCCACCACCTTTGGGTCTTCCCACCATCCTTAGGTCCACCCAACTATTATTGGGTTTGCATAAAATTATTTTTCCCAAGCCACTACCCGGGACCCCGTGCAGGGGGCTACCACCCCCCTGCAAATCACCCAATAGGGGGGGCTGCTGGCCCCCCATGGACCACCCCCCCCCCCCCCCCTCTTCCACCTCGTTGCGCCTGGTGCAATGTACAACACATGCAACTAGTCATGGAATACTATAACACATACCCAACACTGCATGCAATATCCACTCCTATAAATCTATCCCATAAGAGCTCATAGTTGAAATGTGATTTACTTACACTCTCCTAGTGAGAGCATCCATAACTTTGTTCTCCTTGCCCTTGTTGTACCTGATCTCAAATTCAAACTCAGTGAGGGTAGCCAACCATATAGCTTTCTAGGAATTCAGATTAGGTTGGTTAAACAAATACCTCATCCCTCTATGATCACTCATTAGAATAAACCTCCTGCCAAGAAGATAATGTCTCCACATCTTCAATGCATGAATGATTGCTACCAACTCAAGATCGTGAGTCACATAGTTCCACTCATTCTCATTCAAATTCCTAGACTCATAGCACACCATCTTCCCTTCCTACATCAAGAGTCCACTAATTCCTTCCTTACAAGCATCTGTATATACCGCGAACTCCTTATCAGGACCTACAATCTTCAAGACTAGAGCATTTGTAAGAAAATTCTTCAACTGCTCAAAATTAGTTGCACACTCCTTAGTCTATTCTAACTTATTCCCTTTTCTCTATAAATATGTAATAGGATATCCAATCTTTGAAAAATTCCCGATGAACCTCCTATTATAACCTGCTAGTCCCATGAATGATCTGACCTCATCCACATTTCTAGGAGTGGGGCACTCCATGATAACATTAATATTTTTTGGATCCATTGTTATCCCTTCCTTCGAAACAACATGTCCCAAGTAATGAACTTTAGTATGAAATAAACTGCACTTGTTGAGCTTTGCATACAACTGATTGTCTCTCAACAATATTAATAATGTTACCAGGTGCTCTACCTAATTCTTAGAATATATCAATGTCATCAATAAACGTTATCACAAACATTTCCAGATAAGGACGCAACACATTTTTCATAAAACACATGAAAGTAGTTGGAGCATTAGTAAGAACAAAATGAACCACCACAAACTCATAGTGCCCATAATTGGTACATAATGTAGTCTTGTAGATGTCTTCTTCTTTGATGCACACCGGATGATATCCTGATCTCAAATCAATATTCGAGAACATCGTTGCTCCCTTTATGATCCAAATTTAAACAGGAACGTAACAAATTATAGATATAACCATAAATACAGAGATGCAGTAGAAATAATACTTGATTTCATTCATGTAAAATACTAAAATATGCTTGCAAACAGAAATGGAAAAGAACCAGCTAGGGCGATGGTAGCTTATCTCTGAGAAGAGATGTGGCAACTACATGCCTCTGAATTGTCTTACAATGAGGCTCGAAGGCCTATTTATTGTTGATAAATAGTGGAAAATCCTAAACATCCAAAACCCTAACCCTAGGAGATGAAGCGCCAAACTATGGGCCTCGTTTTTGGTAAATTGGTACATCAACTTCCCAGGGTCGTAACTTTGGCATACAATCTTCATTTGACGTGCATAATACCTCGATAGAAAGATCTAATCGAGGAATACAACTTTGTGATGAACAACATCAGTCCATAGACCCATGTTGCTCCCATTTTTCCCAAAAAACGTTGTTTAGGGCCTCAAAACAGCTCCAAAAGTTTAGGACCCGAAAAACTGCTAAAAATAGTAAATTGTGCTACAATTAAGGAAACTGAAAAACTGAAAGAGACAGTTGTGGGGGTCCAAGTGGGATAGGTGGGTAGCTACCAACATCCACCTAGATCATTCCTCCCCCCTTAGGAAGCAATGGTCCCCATTGCATTGAGTTCCTCTATGAGATGATGAAACTTCTGCTGAACTTGGTCCTTGGTGAGATGTTCTGCAACCTCTGATGTCTCCAGTAATGGTGGGAAGCATGTCGAGGGAGGTCCACATTGAACACTCGGTGCAAGCGAAGGAATGGGGGAATGTTGTGCTCCAAAGCAATGTTTCCCACAGCCTTGGTAATGGTGTAAGGACCATATTGGAATGGTTTGAGCTTCTGATGGGCTCTTGTAAGGTGTTCTTTCTGTAGATGCAATTAGACTTTGTCGCCCACCTGAAACTTGTGTGGCACCCGATGTTGATCACATCTCTGCTTGTACTTGGCATTTTCCACAATGGAGTGGTGATAGATCGGCTCGTTGGGTAGAGGTGCTCCAAAAGTTAGATCAGACGAATGCCTGACCTGATAGTGCAATGGTACCCCTATGGGTGAGGAGAATATGTCCCTATCTTCTTTCACGACCGTATCCACCTGCCTTTGCTGCGTGGAGGAACCCGGCTATGATCTTCCCCTTACTTTGAGGCCGAACCAAACAGAAAATAAATTTCCTAGTCTGGGAGATGATCTTACTTCCTTTCTTAGTAGAGATCAAAGAAGTGGTGATAGGTGGGGCTACCTATGGTATCCTATATAATGTATTACACAAAGAAATAATAACAGTGCGAGGCCTTGACTCATACACATCATGTTGCCTCCACAAGTATGGTTGGCCTAATAATACATCACAAACATCAAGTGGTGCAACATCACACAATACCTCATCTATGAAGGGCTTGATGTTGTACGAAAGGCGGCACTGCTGGGGGACTTGAAGATCTCATCCCTAGTGAAGCCACATGATGTTGTATGGTTGCAGGTGTGGTATGGTTGGTAGTCCCAGCCACTTCAAAACCTCTGCTAAAATGAGGTTCTTTTGGCTGCCACTGTCGACAATGAATTGCAGTGGCGAACCCTTCACCCACATCCATGAGTGGAAAAAATGCTCCCCCTCCTCTAGATCTTTGTGACCATTCTTATGGACCTTGGTGGTGCCAACAGTGGCGTTGGGCTCCACATCAATGATTTTCTTCCATTTTTCATTCCCGGTGTTGGGTTCTGACTCAGGGTCAGAACATTCATATGATTTTGAAGCCTTCAACTCGACCACCAATGAATACTTCGTTCAACACTCACTTTGGTTATCAATGGGGCTCTTATGGAACTCACACCACTTTCCTGAGTCCCTCTTCGACTTCGTGTTGTTGTTCTTTTCTTGCGGCTTCAACGGGTTATCTTGGGTCAACCCACCTTGGCTTTGTCCTTTGTTCTTCGGATTCGCAAATCCAAAGTCTCACTTCTTCTTTTTAAACTTCTGCTCGATCTTGACAGCGTATCGGTATGTCGTGCAGAGCAAGGAGATGTTCAGGAGCTCCATTTCATCCTGGATGTATCTATGTAGGCAGTTGCAATATTTGAGTACCAAATGCAGCTCAGAATCCTTAATACCCAACTTTGTGCGAAGGGTATGAAAAATATTTGTGAACTTCGACACATCTTGTTCCCTTCCTTACTGCAGCATGGTCCACTTTATGTATTTATCCTCATAGCTTTTGACAGGGTAGTACTACTCCTTGATGGCATCCTAGAATGAATTCCAAGTGGGTGCGGATGAAAACAGTGAGTTTGTACTTTCATCCTTCTGCTCGCAGTAGGTTTCCCACTATTCCTTGACGTGGGGGGTTGTTTGGAGAAGTGAAAAAGTGATCTTTTCTTGGCTGGAAAAATCATGAACAGAAAAATAACCTTCTAGAAAATTTAACCATTTATCTATGGCATTTGCATCTATCTGACCCTCGAACATGGGGATTTCAAAGTTAACTTGTACCTTAAAGGGTGTGGCATTTCTAGAGTAGCTGTTGGAAGCAGATGCATTGCCCCTAGGTAGCCGCTGAAGGATCTGGGAAAATTTTTCCATCATCATGTTCCTTTGTTGCCAGAGGGCCTCTTTAAGAAAGATTTTGATAGGATCTCCTGCCCCCTCATATTTCTTATCATCTACCATGGGAGGCCATTTGGATTTGCGAGGATGGTCTTGCAAAGGTTTGACTAGTTCAAGCTCTATCTCCTTATATCCCGACCTCGTTGGGGACATGCAAAGAAAAACAAAGAAAGAGAAGACCCCTCTGATACCACTGATCCGAATTTAAACAGGAACGCAAAAAATTACAGATATAACCATAAATATAGAGATGCAACAAAAATAATACTTCATTTCATTCATGTAAAATACTGAAATATGCTTGCAAACAGAAATGGAAATAAACTAGCTAGGGCGATGGTAGCATATCTCTGAGAAGAGATGTGACGGGTACATGCTTCTAAACTGTCTCATAATGAGGCTCAAAGGCCTATTTATTGTTGAGAAATAATGGAAAACCCTAAACATCCAAAACCCTAACCCTAGGAGATGAAGCACCAAACTATGGGTCCCATTTTGGGTAAATTGGTACATCAACTTCTCGGGGTCATAACTTTGGCATGCGATCTCCATTTGATGCACACAATACCTCGCTAGAAATATCTAACCGAGGACTACAACTTTGGGATGAGAAACGTTGGTACATGGACCATGGACCCATGTTGCTCCCAGTTTTCCCAAAAAGTGTCGTTTAGGGCCTCAAAACGGCTTCGAAAGTTCAGGACCTGGAAAACTGCTAAAAATAGTAAACTATGCTACAATTAAGGAATTGAAAGAGACAATTGTGGGGGTCCAAGTGGGATAGGTGGGTGGCCACCAACATCCATCTGGATTGCTTTAAATTATCAAAAAATTCATCATTCCTTGGCAATGGATACCTATTCTTGATGGTCACCTTATTTAACTGACTATAATCAATGCACAATTTGAGAGTACCATCCTTCTTTCTTACGAACAAAACTGGTGCACCCCAAGGAGATACACTTGGCTTTATGTATCCCTTGTCAAACATTTCCTTAAGCTACAAATTTAGTTCCACCAACTCTGAAGTGCTCATCCTGTAAGGTTCTTTTGATGTTGGTGTTTCTCCTGGCATCAACTCAATAGAGAAGTCCGCTTCCCTATGAGGTGGTAACTCTGGAATCTTTGTAGGAAACACATATTGAAACTATTGCAAAACAAGATCCCTCTTTATAACTTCCTCATCCTCAAAATCCTTCCCTTTATCACTAGAGATGTGAACTGCAAATAACAAGCACCATTTCCTACAATTGCACTTTGTTTGCATAGTTGTGGCCATTCTCACTGATGTAGGATTCTTCTTTCCCTGTAGAATTATTGTTTCCCTGCCATCATTCAAGCACTCAATATCCTTGTCATAACAATCCATGTTGGTCATGTGAATGAATAACCAATCCATGCCCAAAAGCATATTATATGGGCCGAAAGGAAGAAAATTCAAATGTGTTGATGTAGGAATACTATTTAGCTCAAATGCACAAGATCTCACCCAATTATGAACTCTTATCTTTGTCCTTATAGCGAATTGCACCAACCAAGATCTTTCATGCACTTCTTTACTCAAGAAAAACTTATCCACTAGGCCGGGACTAATATAATTATAGTTAGATCCAGGATCAATAAAAATTGAAACAAGTTGATCATGGAAGTTATCTTCCATCTCGATAATTGATGTATGATGATATGCATGCCTATTATTCGTTGTTGCATAAGTCCAAGGAATACTATGACCAATTTCTCCAACTATCTATGCCTCATGAGCACTATAAATTTGAGTTTTTCTACCCTGATGTTGTAGACAATCTCTCCTGCGATGCTCTCCACCACAAGTCTCTTGAACTCATCCCAAATCAGCTCTTCTTGAATGTCTGACATTCTTCACATATTCCCACCAATTTTTTTATTTTCATTTAAAACTAAAGGTATCTAACTTAGCTTTCATATTCTCTGAGTAAGCATGCAGTTTGAAAAAACTTATTCATCCCAAGCAAACACGATTCTACATCATCTGATATCTTCATTTCTCCATCAAATGTAGGAGGTTTGGCTTTCCTACACTCCCCTAGAAATTATTGCTTCTCATTCCTCCCATAAGGATGATGGCAGTGATGGTGATGATGTCTCTTAGAACCGAAACTAGAATAGAACCCATAGGTAATGCCCTTCATATCATGTGTATCTAATGATATGCCACCTCTTACTTTGTCCTCTTTATCCAACCTATATCCTAATCGATACCTTCTACCATATGCCCCATTATTCCTTTCCTCCCTTCCCTAACTAATCCTTAGTTGTCCTTGTCTCTACAACTCTAAAAGACTTTGAAGTATCAATGCGTTAACTTCTTCTTGCTTTTCTTGAGCTCTAGAAAGCCTTTCCTATGCCTCAATCAACCTATTATTACCAACCTTACAACTTTTGATTTCTTCCTTCAAAATTCTCAGTGTATCTTCTATGTCAGGAGATTACTCTTCTCCTTGTTGCTCAACTGACATGTCCCGTTCCATTGAATTCTCATCAGACCTATAAGTGGAGTCATGTGAATTATAGTCCACCATTTTTCTCTTCATCTTTGACCTTTTATCCTCTATAAATATACCATGTTAGATTATCTAATAGAAAACATAATAAAGCCATACCTCAGTATATCTTAGGGGAGGCTATCTCATCTGCACAAATTAGTCCAGATTAGCACGATACATGTATGTATCCATAATGACATCAACATATTAACCTCTCAAAATCATGCACGATGATGTAAAAATGCAACACTAATTATATACATTATAACCATAGCTACTATAATGCATGTATAGTAAACTCATATATAGTTAACATGCATGCATAAAAACATGCACTAGCCCATCTAGTCCAAGTGTTTGAGCCTGGAAGTGTTAGAAACAAATTTACCAAGCAATTAAATAGACAAAATATTGCGGAAACACAAACATAAAAATGCATAAAACAAGAGAGACACAGATATACATGGTTCACCCAATTTGGGCTACATCCACATAGAAACATCCAATCTTTCCTTTTATATTATCCATCAAAATGAAGAGATACAACCTACAACAAATCCGTTGTAATATCCTCTTTTCTCTCACATAGTCTCTTCTCTCTTTCTCACTTAGAATAATAATACACAACCACAATATAATTCCCTCATATAGACAGATGGTTTCCATCTAAGGAAAAACCCTAAATTAACATAACTTCTACTGCCAGATCATCTGCCTAATGAACAACTCAGATTGACTACAGAATTACAATATTTTATAAGAAAAATTTTCAGCTATTTTTAGCTTTGGGGGCGCTGCCCCCGAACACCTGCCAAGGGGGCTCATAAAATTTGTCGTCAGCCCCCTTCCCGGCCCCCCTTGACAACAATTAAATGAGAGGTGTTTTCGCCCCATTAGGAAAAAGAATCCAACATGACTGAAAAAAAAATAAATAAATAAATAAAATAAAAAAAATAAAAAAAAAATAAAAATCAAGCTCCACGCCCAACAATCTCCCACTTGGAGACTGATTATATAAACTCTATCATTGCTTCACTTGTTGTACAATGACTCCACTTGGACCTAGTTGTTTCTCATCTTCACCATCATACTTGAAGATCAATTGAAGCTGAGTAGAATCTCAGTTTCTCCCTGGTTACAACTTTTGTTAACACATCTATATGATTCTTGCTAGTGTGTATATTTTCGAGCTTGAACTGTCCATCTTCCAACACTGACCATATGAAAGGGTACTTGAGTTGTATATGTTTAGTCTTTCAATAAAATGTTGAGTTCTTTTCAAGATTAATGGCACTCTGGTAGTCATTGTATAACATGCCCATCTCCTACTTCTTTCCCAGTTCATTCATAAACCATTGTAACCAAATCATTTCTTTACTAGCCTCTCTAGTAGCAACAAATTTTGCTTCCGTTGTTGAAAGTGGAACAATGTTTTGCAATTTTGAAACCCAATTGACAGTTGTTCCACCTACATAGTTACAGATCAAACAAGAATTATTACCTCAAAATAGGTACTCGAGCCCAAAAGCCCCAAAAAAACATGAAAAAACAATCCAAAAATGAAAATTGTTTATTCCAGAATGATGTTTTTTTTAAGGGTAATTTTTCAACATGTTTTTTAAATGGAAGTAAAAATCATTTTTTTTAAATAGATGAAAAGAACACCCTTAAAAAATTTGTTTATTTTGGAATAACAAAAAAAAAATCAAGTTACAATTTTGACATTTTTTAGCAATGGAGTTAAAGAGAAAATATTTGGACTTTGAAAAACTGTAAACAATTCTTGGACATGATGTTAAATATAAAATATATTGACTCTAAAACACCTTGAAATTGTAATTGTTTTCAACCATAGCATTAAATATAAAATATCATGACTTAGAAAAACATTAAAATCTTGACAAATTTTCAACCATGCAATTAAAACCAAAGATTATGACTTTACACATATAATCCATCTCTTCCTAAGTCTTGGGACACATCTCCTTATTTTGAAATGGCTAGCCAAAGGTGTACTAACTGGTTTTGCATTATACATATTAAATTTTCCAACACCTTTTCTATGTACTTACTCTGAGACAATGTTAATTTGTGATATTTTTTTTGTCTCTAGTTATTTTCATACCAGTGATTTGTTTTGCAACACCCAAATCCTTAATTGCAAATGAATTTGCCAATTTTCGTTTGAGCACATTTATTTCCTGCATGTTATACCCTACAACAAGCATGTCATATACATACAATAACAATATAATATAGCTTCCATCATTTTTATTTTTAAGATAAACACAATGGTCTAAGTGACATCTAGTATAACCTTGTTCAAACATAAACATGTCAAATTTTAGATACCACTATCTTGGAGCCTATTTTAAGCCATACAAGCTCTTCTTCAATTTGCACACTAACTTCTCCTTCCCTTTGACCTCATACCCTTCTGGTTGTGCACATGCATTTCTTCGTCCAAATCCCCATGGAGAAAGGTTGTCTTTACATCTAACTATTCAAGATGCAAATCTTCTGCTACCACTAGACTTAAAATAGTTCTGACTGAAGTCATTTTAAATATAGGAGAAAAATTTTCATCAAAGCCTATACCTTTCTTTTGTTCAAACCCCTTCTCCACAAGTCTAGTCTTATACCTCTATTTACCTCCATCTTCTTCCTTCAACTTGTAAACCCATTTATTCTGCAATGTTGTTTTTCCTGTAGGCAACTTGACTAAGTCCCAAGGTTGGTTATGCATCAAGGAGTCCATCTCTTCTTCCATGGCTTGTTCCCACTTCTTCCTGGTTTCTACCTGCATTGCTTCATTATATCTTTCCGGTTCACCAGAATCAATCAACAATAAATAATATAATGAAGGAGAGTATCGTTCAGGGGGTCTACCTATCCTGGTTGATATTCTAACACCACTTTCAGGTGTTTGAGGTGCATGTTGTTGTTGTGGTTTTTATTGTTGTTGTGGCTGTTGATCATTATGATTTTCATGAACCTTACTTTTTTTGTGATCTGATCAAGCATTGTGTATTGTTTATTTTATTTTTCCCGTTTGTTTCCCTGAATTTGGTCCTTATACAAGAACTTTTAATTGAATATGACATCTTTGCTCCTAAATATTTTGTGATTTTCATAATCAGATAAGCGATAACCAAAATAATTTACACCTATCCAATAAAGATACATTTCTTTGATTTTGCCTCAAGCTTTTTTCTATTTCTTTATTGGTGTGGACAAAGGCTTCACAACTAAGAGTCTTTAAAAATTAGTGGTTTACCTTTTTACTTGTCCATGCCTCCTTTGGAATACCACCATCCAAGGAAATTGAAGGCCCTCTATTTATTAGATAAACAACAGTATCTATAGCGTTTGCCCAAGATTGTAAGGGCAATCTTACATGCAATCCCATGCACCTTGCACACTCCATGATTGCCCTGTTCATCCTTTCTAAAACACCATCTTCTTGTGGTGTTCCTAGAATGTCTTATATTTACAAATTCCATGCTTTGAATAGTAGTTGTCAAACTCTTTGCTGCATTATTCACCTCCATTATCTAATCTGAGACACTTCAACTTCTTTCATGTCTCATTATCAACCAAATTTTTTAGTTTATTGAAAGTACAAAATACATCATATTTATTTCTAATACAATAAATCCATGTTTTCCTAGTTGCATCATCAATAAAAGTAGCATAATAACAAGATCCACCGAGAGATGATGCCTAAGCAAGTCACCATACATCTGTATGCACAAGCTCTAATTTTTCGCTCTTCTTTTCCTTCCCAAATCTGATAAATCCGAGTCTCTTATGTTTTCCATAATCACAATTTTCATAGAAATTCAAATCAACATGCTTCAAACCTATCAACAAATTTCTTGAGTGAAGAATCTGCATCCCCTTCTCACTCGTGCCCGAGCCTATGATGCCAGATTGTTGTATCTGCGCCTGTGGAGGTTAAAGCATTAACATAATTAGAAATACTATTACATAAATACAATGTACCAACATTTTCTCCTTTTTTTCTATTACCATGGCTCCTTTAGTGACCTTCCAAGTTTTGTTTGTAAAATTAGCTGCACAACCTTCACCTCCCAACTGTCTTATTGAAATTAGATTTTTCTTCATATATGGAATATGCCTTACCTCCTTCAATAGCCATTGGTTTCCAATATTTTGGTTTATAAAAACCTTACCCATTCCTAATATGGAATTGGATTTGCCTTTTATTGACTTACTGCAATTTTTTGGGCTCCTTCCTCTTTCCATTTTTCTTCCCCTAGTCTCTGGAGTTAAAGCATCACATGATGTCTCACCGGAGCTTTTCTATTGCATTTCCTCACTAAGGATGACACCAACAACATCATCAAACTTTAAAGTACTAGATCCAAAGACAGAGTTACTAATAGTCATAACCAGGCCATTCCAACTTTCTGGCAGAGCATAGAAATAACAGAGCCCTAACTTCATCATCAAAATTTACCCATATAGAACTTAATTGACCATAACCATGTTAAATTAATTTAAATGATCAACAACATATCCACCTTCTGACATCTTCATATTAAATAGACACTTCATAAGAAATACCTTATTTGAGGCCAAGGGTTTTTCATATAGTTTGGGCAATGTCATCATTAAACCTTCTGTTGTAGTTTCATTTGAAATGTTGAATGCCACTGACGTTGCCAAACATAGTCATATTTTTCTTAGTGCCCTTCTGTCGAGAATCCCCCATTCTGTGTCTGTCATACTCATCGGCTTCTTTTATTTTCCACTCAATGGCAGATACAAATATTTCTGATGCATATAATATTCCATCTGCATCTTCCACAACTGTTAGTTTTGGTTGTTAAATTTCTCGACCCTAAACCTACCATCTTCCGCCATTTATACCACTAGAACTAGGAAGCCTTCTCTCCTATGAGTTTATCAGCCAAATAATCCTTTGACTATGATACCAGTTGTTAGAAATTAATTTACAAAGAAATGAAATACATAAAATATTGGGAAACACAAATACATAAATGCATAAAACAAGAGAGACACAAATATACGTGGTTCACCCAATTTGGGCTACATCCACGGGGGAACAATCAGTCCTTCCTTTTATATTATCCAGCAAAATTAAGAGATGCAACCTACAACAGATCCACCCTAATTTCCTCTTTTCTCTCACACACTCTCCTCTCTCTTTTTCGCTTAGAATAATAATACACAACTACAATAAAACCCCCTTAGGTAGATTGAGGGTTGTCATCTTGGGCCAAAAACCCTAAATTAACATCTGTATGCACAAGCTCTATTTTTTCGCTCTTCTTTTCCTTCCCAAATGTGATAAATCTGACTCTCTTCTATTTTCCATAAACACAAATTTCACAGAAATTCAAATCAACATTATTGTAAATTCCATGTATCAACACCATATTGAATGGTGAAGGAATTATAGATGTCCTTCACACTAAAAGGACATTTCCCTCATATTAAAAAGTTTGAAATATTTTATTTCCAATTACTCTGTGCCTCTTTATCTAAAGTTGATGTAAAATTATGGTGGATATTGATGTATTTTATTTATGGCCGAGATTAAAAATATTTTTTAGTTTTTTAATGCAAATATTGTTTTATTATTAGTCCCCGAAAAAGTAAGACTCTAGTAATCCATTTGCGTTTTGACCACTAGTTCTACATTCATCAATGTAAATTGTAATGTTTAACTTAGAAAACAAATATTTATTTTTCAATATAAATTAAAAACCTTTTCTCAAACCTTTGGATCATAACTTGAATGTCTTATTATAGCCTTTGCATAATATAATGCCATAAATATTGTGTATGTTGTCTACCCTACTAAAATGCTTGTACAAAATACAACTCCATATAGATAACTACCTTTAAAATTTATATATGATGTTTGCCTTATTGATTACTACAATCAATTTATAAAGATAATGTAACATTTTCTCCCTACATTAATTAAGTCATTAGTTGAGTAAAAATTATTTCGTTCTGCAATTGGCAGGTTTTAAAAGTATTGGGAAAATGGTGTCAGTTGTACCACTCGCATGGAAGGAATCTTAGTTATGGCTAACTAATGGGCAAGAAACCGAAAAACTAAGTGTGACCTAATGGCTCATTATTTAATATTTTCTAATGGATTGGAAAAATCTTAACCCCAACCAACCTCACCTTACCCTTGTCAATTACAAATATTATGTGTAATTATTGATTCACTAATAAAATTTGTGTGTTTTCAACATTTTAACGATTTTCCATTCTTGGAGACACCTACATCATCTGTATCAGATGTACTTATCATCAATTTTTTTGTTGATTTCAAAATTTGTTGCATACATTCAATTTTTATTTTTGAATTTTGTAGCGATTATAAAATTGAGTGACAACATAAAATTTTGTTTGTTTTCTCTATTCTACTAATCAAAATATTTTATTTTCGAAATGATATTAATTTTTTTCAATGTGTTTTCTCCATGTTATGAGTAGGTATGAGTAGTGTTGGTTTCCATTGATTGTTGAACATAGAATTTGACAATGCAAAGTTTTGGCTTATTGTTCCTCTTGATTCTTAATGGATCTTACATATCACATGCTCAATCTAGTATGAGTGAAGTCATTGCTATTATAATGTTTAGGCATTGGAGTCTGATTTTAGGTTGTCATTCCTTTCAAAAAATGGGCACAACAAGTCTAATATGGAAAAGGTTGCAAGAAAATATATCGCAGAATACTTGATGCTTCTTTTTAGGAATCAAATATCAAAGAAGTTGGCATAAGCAAACACAATAGATATGCAAATACTTACCTGGAAGAACCGTACAAGTTTGATTTGAGTCATTTTGTTTATGGGAACATTGTTGCGATGATTTTTAAAATTATGCATAAGATTGATTATGATTTTAAGAACACAACGTGGAGGAAAAGTTCATTCTTTCACTAGATATATAAATTCTCTTATTTTTTCTTCCATCTTTCAACCATTTAATTTATATGGTGTGCTTTGCATTAAAGATTAATTTTTGGTATGTTCTTATATTTCAACTAGTTGATGTGGTCTCTATAGGTGTCCCTACCACACGTCTGATGAAAGATTCCTTAAAATATTTGAAGAAATATAGAAGGATATTTTGTACCTTATCAAGAAAAAGAGGGACATTTTGTCAACTTACTTGGAATAATGCTTACAATAGTATATAGGTAAGATTAGTTTGTTGGTTGTAGAGTTTTGTTTATTGACAATGCAACAAGAAAAATCTTAATGTAATTTTTTCCTTGAATTAAATTAGGAAATAAATTGTTATTCCAATTCTCATAACAACTTGTAATAGTTAACTAAGTTAATTTGACTTAGTTGGCTCAGTTAATTTGAGTTGGGAGTCTAACTAGAGTCATGCAGAGTGTCTCCTACTTTTTAGGAGTTCTCGTTGAGTTTATTTTGAGTTGTATTTATTTAATTTAGTTAAACTAGTTCCAATTGATGGAGGAATTAGTGGGAGATCCAGTAGTGGGGTGTAACTAACACTGATCAACCAATAAATTGAAGATTCACTCATAATTAACTCATGCATGTCAGATCATAGAAAGACCTAGTTGAGATTGGAGTTCAGGGACAGTGTACTATTAGTCGTATAATCATATGAATTGTATAGGTGGTGCATGCAATGAAAGGAAGGCCTATGAGTATTACACAATTCATATTTGTGAAATTACCCATTTAAATATGGGATAATTCCCAAGGGAACAATGCAAGGAAATAAGATCTTAACAGGCAGTAGAATTGGCTAAGTATTGGCTTGAGTTGGTTTGTGAAGTAGTGGGACTGATTGAGATAGTGCAGAGGTTGCCCGGGCTTGAGAAAAATAATTGTAATCTTCTCATATCTTTTTATTAATGCAAATATATAGATAGCAGGGGTTTTTAGAAGTGGCTTTCCCTAGAAAATTATTGTGTTATGTGTGATTGAATTATTTCTCTTTTATGCTTCATGATTTCTTCGATCATTTATTTTTTCTGCTGATGAGTAGAGTAGATTCAAATCAATTGTTTTAGCATATTACAATTTGTATTTTGAATCTACATGGTATTAGAGCTAAAATCACTATAAAAGAGGAGAATACAAGTTTGTTTTTTGCAGGAGAAATTGAATTTGTAGTATCATACTTCAGAGCCAGCAGGATGTAGTTCTACGATTTAAGACTCAAATATGCCCTTGAGGGTAGTTCGAACCATATTGCTTGGAAGGAAAGGATGGAGACAGTGTTGGAAGACAATGGACTTAAGGAGACAAACATATTCATAATCTAGTTGATGCTCAGGATCTGGCAGAGTGGAGCAAGACTGTGGCAAAGGCGAGAAGGATTATCCTAGAAGGAGTTCGAGATGATATTGTCTTGAACCTCCACGGTAAGAAAACTCCATTTTCAATGTGGAAGGACTTGACGAACCTGTTTCAAAAACCAGTGGCCACAAGAAGCTGGCACTGAAGGATAATCTCAGAAATATCAAGATAGAGAAGGGTGACACAATACCGAAGTACTTGACCAAGTTCACCCAAGTTTGGGATGAGCTTAGAATGTCTGTGTTATAGTTGTTGAAGATAATTTGGTTAGCCTAGAACTTATAGGACTTACCAAGAGCTAGAACAACTACCAGGATCATTTAATGGGAGGAAGAAGATACCAGAGTGGGAGAGATTGTGGTCCGACCTGGTACAAGAAAAGATTATGCGGAACACTAGAGATGGATCCTCATCCAAGCATGATGATGAGGATAATTATGCCGTAGCGGGAAAGGAGAAGAAAGGGAAGGGGAAGTCATCCCATTCCAAATCAGATTCAAGTCAAGGTGGCGAGAAGAAGGACATGTCGAAGATTAAATGTTTTCACTGTCACAAGCTGAGACACTATGCCACAAAATCTCTGCACAAGAAGGCTAGTAAGAATCCCTCAGGAGGAGCGGTAGGTGAAGCTCTTGCTTCAATTCGAATTGGATTTCACCCTCATCGGTTGCATGGTGACATCAGTGATTGGTAGTGTGTGGTACTCGGATAGTAGAGCATCATTCCATATGACTAGAAATAAAGGGTTCTTCATTAACTTGGAGGAGAAAGACCTCCAGATGCACATCGAGATGGGAGATGATGGGAGGTATAGAACGACCGACATTAGTACGATTATCTTTCATATGGATTTTGGTTCTCCTCTCACATTAAAAGATGTCATGTATGTTCCGGGTTTGAAGAAGAATTTGGTTTCAGTTGCCATGTTGGAGGATCATTTCTACGATGTGATATTTAGCAAGGGAAAGGATTTCCTTTGTCACATAGCCTCAAGACATGTGAAGAGAATTGGGGTTTGGGTGAAGAACCTCTACAAATTGGATGTAGAAGACTGCGTTGCTTTGAGTTCAAAAATAGAGAAGGTGCAGAGATGAGACATCAGTGAGTTGTGGCATAGAAGATTGGGTCACGTACACCACAAAGCTTTGATGATCAAGCAACAAATTTCTACAGGACTTCCCAAGGGTACACTAGAGCATAGGGACACATGAAAATGGTGTACATTGGGGAAGTACACCAAAGCTTTCTTTCATGACAAATAAAATCGAGTGCAAGCGATCCTTGACCGAGTTCACTCAGATGTGTGTGGACTGTTCTCGACAACATCCACGGCCAAGCATAGGTATTATGTAATATTTTTCGATGATTTTTCTCGTAAGTGTTGGATTTTATTCATGCCAAAGAAAGATTAGGCGCTTGCTAAATTTTGTGAATTTAAATCACTTATTGAGAAAGATATTGGCAAGAAAGTTAAAGCTCTTAGAAGAGATAACGATGGAGAATATGTGTCAAATGAATTTAAAAAATTTTGTGTATCAGAAGGCATTCGACGAGAGTTAATAACACCTCGTAACCCACAAAAGAATGGGGTGGTTGAAAGGAAGAACAAAAGTATTGTGGGAGCGACACAAGTGATGTTACATGATAAGGGCCTACCATTGCACTTGTGGACCAAAGCATGCAACTCATATGTTTACTTGGAAAACAAAATCAATTATCGAATTCTCGGGATGAGTACACTAGAAGAAGATTTTTCAGTTAAGAAACCAGATGTGGCATACTTAAGGATCTTTGGTTCATCAATCTACTTTCATGTTACTAAGGGTGCATGGAAAAAGCTAGAGCCAACAGCTGAGTTGGACATATTTTTGGGGTACACTGATACACCTCACAATTATTGGGTGTACCTTTCGTCAAATAGGATGATAGTGGTTTGTAGAGATGTGAAGTTTGATGAAGAGAAGATCATGAGATGTTCCCTAGAGAGGGAAATTTAGTTACATGCATATGAGTAGATTTTAGCTCCAAAAGAGGAACCTCGAGATGATGTGGAGAAACCACATGCAAAGGAGTAGAGAGTGGAACCACCCACTCGTGCAGATACTTCCAGAGATGGAAGGAAGCACACCAAAGACGCTGACAAATTGATGCATGATGCTAGAGAGAATGTGGGAGCACCCACATCATAGTGAAAGTAAAGGAAGTCAGAAGATCAGTACACTAGCTACATGGATTTGATGAGTGAGAGTGTAGAGGTTGAGCCATCCACATTCAAGGAAGTAGTGAAGAAACTAGTTTGGGTTGGTGCCATGGTTGAGGAGTATGACTCCATTATCATAAACAATGTTTGGGAAGTGGTCCCAAGACCAATAGACAAGTCAGTGGTGAGTTCCAGATGGCTTTACAAGGTAAAGCAAGCAACAAACGGGAGTGTGGAGAAACATAAGGCCATATTTATGGCCAGAGGGTTCTCTTAGGTGGAGGGAATTGATTACGATGAGACAATTGCTCCAGTAGCAAGGTACTCTTCAATTAGATCTATTATAGCACTGCAAACACAGATGGGATGGAAGATACATCAAATAGATGTGGAGACAACATTCCTCAACAGTATGATTGAGGAAGAGGTGTATATTGAGCAACCGAAAGGTTTGATACCTTTAACAGAGAGTCTCATGTGTGCAAACTCAAGCGAGTATTGTATGGACTAAAACAAGAACCTCGTGCTTGGTACACCAGGATTGACATTTATTTCACCGGGTTGGGATTCACGAAAAGTGAAGTAAATGTGAACCTTTACCATATTGTGGTTGAAGGTAAATGGTTGATTACAGTATTATATGTCGATGATTTGATTCTAATAGGTGATGAGAAGATGATAAAATATTGCAAAGAGGATCTTGCAAGAGAATTCAGGATGAAGGACCTGGGGCTTATGCATTACTTTCTTGGTATGGAAGTATGACAAGGAGATGGGGAACTGTTTGTCTCTCATGGAAAGTATTCCAACGAGATACTCAAGAAGCTCCACATGGAGAGCAACAAACCCATGGAGATTCCTCTAGCAGATAACAGGAGGAAGGAGGATGCTACTTCAGGTGAAGTAGTGGAGGCTATTATTTATAGACAACTTGAGGGTTCACTTATGTATTTGGTGAACACACGACCTGACATGTGTTTTATAGTTAACTAGCTTAGTCAAGCCATGGTTAAGCCAACCAAAATTTATTGGAAGGCATCTAAACATGTGTTGAGATACCTTAGAGGCACCACTCAGTTTGTTCTTTGGTACAGATGGACAGAGGGAGTGAAGCTTCAAGGCTTCACAAGTGTACTTTGGGCAAGGATCTCGTTTGACAGAAAGAGAACATCAGGGGGAATCTTCAGTATTGGGTCAGTCGCAGTTTCTTGGTACGACAAGAAGCATAGATTAGTTGCACTTAGTTCAATAGAAGCAAAGTACATGGTTGTTAGTCAAACAACTTATGAGGCTGTCTGGATGAGGAAGATTCTTGTTGGGTTATTTGGTTAGGAGATGGATCATACAGTAATTTACTATGATAATCAAAGTTGTATCAAACTCTCTAAGAATCCAATTTTTTCATGATCGGTCCAAGCATATTGACATCCGATATCACCATCTATGAGATTGTGTGCAGAGGAGAATCATGTTGTTGGAATACATTCCTACAGAGGAGAAAGATGCAAATATTTTGACAAAGGCATTATCAAGATGCAAATTCGAGTTTCACAAAGGTAGATCAGGGTAGCAAATTATCCCTTTCTTATTGAGAGGGAGTGTTGAAAATGCAACAAGAAAAATCCTAATTTAATTTTGTCCTTGAATTAAATTAGGAATTAAACTGTAATTCCAATTCTCATAACAACTTGTAATAGTTAACTAAGTTAATTTGACTTAGTTGGCTCAACTAATTCGATTTGGGAGTCTAACTAGAGTCATGTAGAGTGTCTTTTACTTTTTAGGAGCCCTAGTTGAGTTTATTTTGATTTGTATTTATTTAATTCAGTTTAACATATTTAAATTCAATTAAACTAATTCCAACTAATGGAGGAATTAGTGGGAGATCTAGTAGTGGGGTGTCACCTGCAGTAATGGGGTGTAACTAGCATTGATCAACCAATAAACTGAATATTCACTCATAATTAACTCATGCATGTCACATCAGAGAAAGGCCTAGTTGAGATTAGAATTCAGGGACATTGTATTTTTAGTTGTATAATCATCTGAATTGTTCAAGTGTTGCATGCAATAAGGGGAAGGCCTATGAGGATTACATAATTCATATTTGTGGAATTTCTCAATTAAGTATGGGCTAATTCCCAAGGGAACAACACAAGGAAATAGGAGCTTGGCCGATAGAAAAATTGACTAAGTATTGGCTTGAGTTGGTTTGTGAAGCAGTGAGACAGATTGAGATAGTGCAGAGGTTGCTCGGGCTTGAGACAAAGCATTGTAATATTCTCATATTTTTTGATTAAGGCAATATACAAATAGAAGGGGTTTTTAGTTGTGACTTTCCCTAGAAAATTATTGTTTCTTTCTCATTTATGCTTCGTGATTTCTTTGATCATTTATTGTTTCCGCTGATGAGTAGAGTATATTTCTATTTGTAAATATTTCTGTATGCATTTGCTGAAAAACTAATCCACTTTGATTGTTTGTTCTCTGTCCATTTGGATTATGACTTCTCAAAGGCGACAATATCGTTCCTACTAAAATTCACAATCACCTTATTTCAGATGTAGATCTTGTGATTCTCCTCAAAACAAATCCTTTCTCCCCTCATATTGCTTGAGGGTCATCCCCAAGAAGCCAAAAAGAAGCAACAATTATTGCCTATGTTGCTCCGACCACATCGTGTTGTTACTCGTCCTAGCTTGTGACATCACTAGTTTGATATCATGGGTATTTTACAAGCCCAAGCTGCCTATAATGGGAATCGATCCCATGATCAACAAACCCTTCTCCCAATTGATGGTCGAGACATTAGCTCCGCCCCAGGTAGCCCACCTTACAGAAGCCACTCTCGGATGCTTCAAGGATGAGATGATCCATCTCTTGACCAAAATGTGCATTGATTGGAAATAAGAGAAAACAACACTAAACAATAGTGCTCAATCTGCGAATCAGATCTGCGACCATTCCCCAAGCAACAATTTTTGTCATGATAATAGAGCCAAGGAAAAGAGATCAGTTGATGAATAACTTTCAAAGGTACTCGAATTGAATATATTCTTTAATGAACTGAAGATTCTGCCATCCAAGCCATGGGACTTAGTGCAGATCAACCTACTAATATAGACAATCTTGTGGGACATGCTAGGAACCAAGAGTACTTGGAAGGGAAGGTTAGAATGTTAGGAACATGATCTTCAAGGATTGGTGAAATGTTAGACAATGCAAGCATGGTAAAGAGATTCAACGTTTTATCATGTGCACCTGATGAAGAAAATATATGGCAACTATATCAATTGTTTTGCAAATATGTTGTAGGCGTTCACATCATTTCTATGTAAAATTGTGATATCAACCATATGACGAAATGATGGAGGGAAAGTTATATTATTACTATGGGTGGTTGTATGTACTTATGTAGTAAAATTATATGTTTTTTATTGTTTGTAAAGTAAGAAGTGCATAACCAATTTTATAGAACCAATCCATGTGGATATTGGTGGCCACCCGCCTATTCCACTTAGACCCCCAACATTGTCTCTTTCAATTTTTTAGTTTCCTTAATTGTAGCATAGTTTACTATTTTTGGTAGTTTTTCGGGTCTTGAACTTCCGGAGTCGTTTTAAGGCCCTAAACAACATTTTTAGGAAAAATAAAGAGACTAGAAAAGTCCCAAATTGGCTTGCCTATTTGTTTTTGACCTCATCTTCAAGATCTTTGAAACAAGGTATTACGATAGCCAAACAAGGATCGTATGCCAAAGTTACAACCCCGAGAAGTTGATGTACCAATTTACCCAAACAGGGCTGACAATTTTGGCGCTTCATCTCCTAGGGTTAGGTTTTTGGATGCTTAGGGTTTTCCATTGTTTCTCAATAATAAATAGGCCTTTGAGCCTCATTGTAGCACAATTCAGAGGCATGTAGCCGCCACATATCTTCTCACAGATAAGCTACCATCACCCAAGCTAGTTCATTTTTATTTCTGTATGTAAGCATATTTCAGTTCTTTGATATCAATGAAATGAAGTTTTATTTCTGTTGCATCTATGTGTATAAGGGTATTTCTGTATTTTGTTGTGTTCCTACATAAGTTCCGATTAGTGGTATCAGAACAATATTCTCTTTCTCTATTTTTTTGTACATGTCCCCAACAAGGTCAGGGTATAAGGAGTTAGGTCTTGATCTAGTTGAACCTTTTCAATACGAGCCTTGTAAAACCTCATGGCCTCCCATCGCGAAAGAAAATAAAGACGAGGGGGCAGGAGATCCTTTCAAAATACTGCTAGAGGAAGCCCTCAAGCGACAAAGGAACATGATGATGGATAACTTTGCCCAGATCCTTCGACAACTACCCACAGGCGACACATCTTCATTTAGCAGCCATTTTGGAGGTGCCACTCCTTTTAAGGTACAAGTTAACTTTGATATTCCCATATTTGAGGACCAGATAGATGCATACGTCATAGATGAATGGTTAAATATGTTGAAAGGGTATTTTTCAGTTCACGACTTTTACAATCGAGAAAAATTTACTTTTGCACTTCTCAAAGCCGCCCTACATGTCAAGGACTGGTGAGAAACCTACTGTGAAAAAAAGGACGAGAGGGAATCATCACTGTTTTCAGCCACACCCACTTGGAATTCTTTCTGAGATGCCAACAAGAGACAATATTACCCTGTCGGGAGCTATGAAGATAAATACATAAAGTGGACCACGCTATGACAGGGAAGGGACCAAGGTGTGTTAGAGTTTACAAATTTTTTCATATACCCTTTGCACGAAGCTGGGTATCAGGGATTCAGAGTGGCATTTGGTACTCAAGTACCACGACTGTGTACACAAGTAAATCCAGGACGAGATGGAGTTCTTGGACATATCCTCACTCGACACGGCTTACTGATACGCTACCAAGATTGAATAGAAGTTTAAACAGAAGAAGCGAGACTTTGGATCTATGAATCTGAAGAAGGGAAAAAGTGCCCCCAGTATAGGAAATTTGTTTTCCTTATGATTTGTCCTCAAGGAAAGAAGAAGGTTGTGGCCACAACTTTCAGACATGGCTCCTTCGTACAATAGCAACAAATGGAAAAGGTCGTGGAGGAGTACAGGGACATTTTTGCCTCATCTACAGGGGTACATCTACACTGTCAGGTCAAGCACTCCATCGATCTGTCCTCGGGCTCATTGCTACCCAGTGGACCGATCTATAGATGCTATGTTATGGAGAATGATGAGATGAAGAGGAAAATTCAGGAGTTTTTGTAGAAATGGCACATCAGGCCAAGCTCATCACCTTGTGGGAGCCCAATTGTATTGTTACAAAAGAAGGACGAGACCTGGAGACTCTGTATTGGCTATCAGGTGCTGAACAAGATCACTATCCAGAATAGGTACCCAATTGCACAGATTAATGACCTTATGGATCGGCTCAAGGGGGCCAAATATTTCAACAACATTGACTTGAAGTCCGTTTATCACCAGGTGCCTATCGAACCCTCTGATGTGTAGAAGACTGCCTTCAAATCCAACTACATGGAAGATGCCACAACTTATCGGATCGTGGACACAAATCAATAACACTCGCCAGTAGAAGATTCAACTATATCGGGTTGTCAAAGTTGGCCAACTCTTGCACCAAGGCAAGTGGCTCACTAGGGACCAAGTTCAACAAAAGTTTCCCCATCTCATGGAGGCACTCAACGCAATGGGGAGCATTTCTTCCTAAGGGGGGAGGACTGATCCAGGTGGATATTGGTGGTCACTCGCCTATTCCACTTGGACCCCCAACACTGTCTCTTTCAGTTTTTCAATTTCCTTAATTGTAGCATAATTTACTATTTTTCGCAGTTTTTTGAGTCATAAACTTCCGGAGCCGTTTTGAGGCCCTAAACTATTTTTTAAGGAAAATGAAGCGACCAAAAAAAATCTCAAACTAGCATGCTAGTTTGTTTTTGGCATTCTCTTTGAGTTCTTCGAAAAGAGGTATTATGATAGCCAAACGAAGATCGTATACCAAAGTTATGACCCCGAGAAGTTGATGTCACAAATTTCCCAAGCAGGACCCACAATTTTGGCGCTTCATCTCCTAGGGTTAGAATTTTGGATGCTTAGGGCTTTCCATTATTTCTAAATAATAGACCTTTGAGCCTCATTGTAACATTGTTTAGAGGCATGTAGCCGCCACATCTCTTCTCAGAGATAAGCTACCATAGCCCGAGCAAGTTCATTTTTATTTCTGTATGTAAGCATATTTCAGTTTTTTGATATTAATGAAATGAAGTTTTATTTCCACCACATCTCTATGTATATGGGTATTTATGTATTTTGTTGCATTCCTGCATTAGTCTGGATCAAGAACAGAGTAACATATTCAAATTAGTAGTTCTCGCTATATATTGTGCCACGAGAACATTTCGCTAATTTGGTTGTGCTTACCTTCTGTTATGAAGCTGATGGGTCGTGTAAAGTCGGAAATGTCAGCTACAAGTTCTTTTTATGAGATCCTTGTGTGGTAGAGAAGTCAAGTTGTATGATCAAATTTCAAACACATTCAATACCCAGACAACTATCCTAGATAAATGTCAGATACAATGAGTTATGTCATCTGACAGATGAGAGCTTGTCCATAGGATGGTTCATTACATGACTACTTTTTTTGACATTTACAATGAGATATGTATATTGGCATAGTAAATTATGTCAACATTGTTGATCATGCAAAGTTCATCAATGATGGTTAGAGGCAGTGAAATTTTAAATGGACATCAAGTGACAACTTGAAGATGTGGTGGTGAAGAAAGAGTAGTGTTTGCAATATTCCAGAGTGGATGTGAGTGTTGATGAGGACCAGTAAGACTTATGTGACTTACATGTGAATTGTAATTTTTGTTTTTTTGTATTAATCTTTGTAATGACGTAATGTAAGCATTAAAGGGGGACTTGCAATAATGCCTACAACAATATATAGATAAGATTAGTTTCTTGGTTATAGAGTTTTGTGGAGAGATTTTCTCAACAAACAATTTCTTGGTTTGGAAAGTGTTGGATGGATCTCATAAGCACTATATATGTGGCATGTAAATTGGTTTTGAGTAGTGAATATACTAGTAATTTAGTTTTTTTTTTTTGCACTATGTCCTACAATCTCCTTTTCCTATGCCGTTAATCTTAAGTGGCATTCCCCAGTTGTAGCTAGTTTTTTTGTTCTTTGTTTTGTTAAATCACAATGTAACCCTTACAAAAATATATTTTAGTTAAAATAATTTATTTTATTTTGATTCAATTTCTTATATATATTCTCTATGGAATATTAATAATAATATATTTATAATAACTAATAATATTATTTAAAGTTCTAAATTCTAACATTGCGGGACTATAATGGGTCATGCAACATTTATTTTAAATGCATACTATAATTTAAGAATTGACAATACAAATTCTTTATAATAAAATTGTTTACATTTAGATGAATATAAATCTTACATTCTATCAAAGTAGTAGAAGTAGACATATACATTAATTTTTAAAATATATTCCAAAAATACAAATCACACGTATTATTAAATAATTTAAAAGTTACCAGACCTTTAAAAATAAACACATTAAGTAAGTTTGAACCTATTTTTTTACAAATAAAACCAATAAGAAAACTTTAAAGTATAAAAAATAAGCCTTACAATTTTATCTAGATGAATAAAATTTTGTTAAAACAACATTTAAATAAAAAAATATATAAACCAATAATTTTCATATTACTAAATAAGGTAATTTTATAAGAGTAAATAATAATATAATATAAAACATTCAACTTAAAAGCCTAAAATGTTAACACCACCTTAAATTTCATATATATGTGTTTGTGAAGGGTTAGAGTAATAAAACTAAAAGGTTGTCTTTTAAGTACATTTTTAAAAAACACATGTTTCAAAATTGAAACTACTTCAAAAACCAATTACTCCTCAATATAATCATAATAGTAAATTAATGGTTAAGTCTTTACATAAATTGTATTTTGATAAAGATAAAATAACGTTTCATTTGATCCTCAAACAAAGATGTGATTAATCGATATATATTTAAGGATTATAAATTATTCTC